>PVKA01006144.1:0-20240 GCA_004027165.1 Ctenomys sociabilis | reverse complement strand
GTATTTGCATTTCATGGATGACTAGCGATGTGGGGCATCTTTTCATATATATATTCGCTTCTTTAATTTTGTCCTCTGAGAAGTGTGTATTCATCTCAGATGCCCATTTCTGAATTGGGTTTTTAAACTTGAGGGTGTCACAAGGCCAGCCAACATTTTGGCCCTAGCCTTTCAAGGTCAGCGAAGACTCAGGACATAGGAGAACCTGTACTGCAACATCATGAAACTCAGTTGAGCTCCAAATTTTCTGAGCAAGGAGATTGTGGAGCCACAGAGGAAAGAGATCAAAGTTCTATAGTGTGCCTGAGGAGAGTCACATGGAGAGAAAACTTTCTCTCAGGTTCTTACAGAGAGCAAACTGGTCAAGCATTGGCCATGACTCATCCACATGGATGACACAGACAAAAGATCTACAGAATAAGGTACAGGACTACAAGATAAACCCTGAGGGGACTTCGCTGACCTCATAAGAAACAAAAACTACATGTGTTGGTATATAAGTCTTGCTCTATCTAGGTCTTAACCATCCAGCAGAAAAGTATAAAAATGAGGTGTACACCGCGGGGCCATAATAATAAGCTGAGCTGTAAATGGCTATGGTCAACAACTTCTTCAGATAACCCTCTACTGTTGTGGAATGATGGACTGTGTTGTATTGTGTTGTTGAGTTCAGGCACCTAAATTAGTTGAATGACAATGGAGTGCCCATCTCTGACAGGTGTAGAGCAAGGAAGGGGTATAGAAAGGAAGAATCATGATGTGTGTGTATGGACAGTACAGTTGGGATAGATAACGCTGTGCTTCTACATAATCCTATGAGAGGCAAGATTTGCACTAATGGTGGTGGGACAGGATATTATGTCAGCTTCTAGTACTGTGGACAACCGCTAGGAAAATAACAAGGTAGAAAGTATTAATTACTGAATATTTGATGTAATTCAGGTATAAAAAATAAGATACACAAACAGCTACAGTCTCTTAATTTACTGATAAGAGACATATGGTATAACAATGTCTGTAAGTGTAATATCATGTATGCACCTTCTGTGATACCAAAACATTATGAAAACAGTTTGCAATGTATTAATTTATGAAATCCATCTTGTCAAGGTATCTTAAAACTATCTCATTGATATTTGTATTTCAATTAAAAAAATTGAAAACATCACACCACAGCAATATATGTGCAGCCACTTTTATGACAGCACAATTTGAAATAGCTAAATCTTAGAAACAAACTAGGTGCCCATTAACCTAAGAATGGAATAAAATGCTGTGCTTTTAATATAATGGAGTATTACTCAGCTATAAGGAAGGATAACCGTGAAACTTTCTTAGGTAAATGCATGCAACTTGAGACCATATACACAAATGGAATACACCAGACCTATATGTGTAAACATTGTATTGTAGTGTGAGAAATTGAACAAGAAAATAGGATTCAAATGTATAATATGTATTGTGAGCTAGACAGAAATTTCTCAAAAGGAAAGAAAATATGATGGGAGAAAGGAGAAAGGAACAAAGAGGAAAACAAAAATATACATGTATACACAAGGTAGTTAAGATATACAACTAGCTTCTCTTAGTTCATTGAAAAGAATGTTTTGCTCTAATGTCATTCATACAAGATATCATGCTTATATCTTGTACTCTGAATAACAACTACAAAGACAATACCCAATTATTGTTGTAACTGTCTTACTAACCTGTTTTGAAAGCCAGTTTACCTTTTTTCTGTTTAAATAAAATGAATTCTAATAATAATAATAAATAAATAATAATAATAATAATAATAAAATAATAAATACCATAATAATAATACTAATAATAATAATAAATAAATAAATACCATTGCTCTCCTTTGGGGAATTTTTCAAGCCAAATTTGCTCTCGACTGAGTACCTCCTAACCTCTTCCTGTTCTGTATCATGCTGTTCTATCTGACGGATAGGAAAGTGTCTTCCCCCATTCAAATTATTGATTCCTGGGGTTCTTTGCACTCATTTCAGGGCCAGTTGGTCATTTTCCATTGGTTGCTGAGTAAACATGTCTGTGAGGGCACTGCACTAGTGCTGGGAGTGTAACACTGATGAGACCCCATCCTGGGCTCGAGGACGTTCACACGGCTCAGGAGGCCACCAAGAATCAGGAGGTCAGAGCACAGAGACCAGGCCTTGGGGGGTGCTGGGACATCTCGGGGGGTCCCCACGGAGAAGCCACTGAGATCTGGAAAGGAAACTGGTGTGAAGTAGGAGGACGGAGGTGGGAAGACGGGATGAGATGCTTCAAGGCAGAGGCGAGCAATTTTGTCTTTTTCCCAAACGTGTGTGAGAATAGCAGGAGGCCAGAATTCCTCCCGGAAAAGAGACACCATGACTCAATAAATAGCATAGGAACATGCAACCGTGCCTGCACATCCTAAGCCTCCATCAAGCTTTTTCTCCCCATGCTCCTTATCACCAGACCTTTTTCCTCTACAACTTTGGGCCTTGTGATGTTTACCTCTTTAGTGTCACTGAGTTGTGTGACAGAGGCAAGTTCATGTTTGTTTTCTAATTATGAATTATAAAATACCGTCAGCTTTCTCTTCCCCGTTGATCACCCTTTGGAGCTGATTTTCTTGTGAAGAAATGAGATAACAGGGATAAGAAGGTAAATTGGCTTAAAAACTTAGTAAATATACAAATGAGATTATATCAAATTAAAAAGCTTCTACAAAGCACTGCTGGGATTTCAACTGTGTGCCACCAAGGCCGGGCTCACACAGTGGCTTTATGCTGTGTGTATTCTGCTGTAGATTTAAGACAGATCAGCCGTTCTCAGATGCTTAGGCCCAGGAGGTGTGTCACAAGCTAATCTTGGATGTCAGCACACACCCTTGGCCTCCCCGCCGCTGTTCCTGCTCCTTCAGATGAGGCCTAGCCTGGCTTCTCGGTCCTGAGTGGCAGGGGTGTGAGATTTTAGAGACTGTTGTGATACGGCTTTAACAGGCGCTGTGCCTAGCATAGGATACACAGAGATGGGCGCAGAATCCTCTTTAGAGGTGCAGAGGATCTCCCACAGCATGTGGCTCTGGGCCGGGCAGGTGGGCAGCAGAAAGCCTGCCTGGGGTCCCCAGAAGCACGTGCAGGTGGTGCGCAGAGCCTGGCTGCTCAGTGCTGTCTCCTTGGAGGCCTCTACGTTGCTGCTTTGCTTCCTTCAGCTAGAGTGCAGTCTTTCCTTGCTTTCCTCACAAGGCCCTCGGCATCCTTACAGTGGCAGCTCCAGGGCTGCCTCCCTTCTGAAAACTCTGCTTCACCCAGCCCAAATTAATCTCCCCTCCTTCTGTGCTCCCACAGCCACCTCTTCCATCTCCATTTAGCACATACTTCATCCTGTCAGGTAATGCAGCCCTTTATAGTTCTGGCTCTCTTGTTGAGTGTATTTGGGGATTTTCACAGTGCCAAATAAGACATATGGACTGGAGCCAGCCATAGCACCAACACATCATTTATCAGAACGTAGGGTATCTTCCCCGGACCAGTGTGCTCTGCCTATCAGCTCCACTTCCTCCTCTGCTGCTTCCAGATCCACATGGTAGAATGTGTTAGTTTCCCATCACTGTGACAAACTACTCAGGAAAAATCACTTTATCAACAAAAGTTGACTTGGGCTCATGGTGTCAGAGGTGTAGTCCACGGCCTTTGGCTCTGCAGCTGTGGGTCCCATGGCAAAGTCAGGGAGTGTGGAGTTCATCAAGGCTGCTCACCTGTTGGTGGGGGGGGGGGGAGGCCAAGAGAAAGAAAGGCGTCGGAGCCTCAAATCTCCTTCAAGGGCATCGCCCCCACAACCTAACTCGCTTCTGCTCTGCCCTGCCTCCTGAGGGCCCTACCACCTCCCAGTGTTGCCATAGGATGGTGACCAAACCTTTCACACATGAGCCTTCAGGGAACATTTCAGACCTGAACTCTACTACAGGGGCAGATAACACCCCCTATGACAGTAGGTCTGGCCTACCCCTGCCTTTCAAGAGCTCAGCCCGATGTGCTTCCTGTCATAGCTGTGTTGCTGACCACCCTTT
Source organism: Ctenomys sociabilis (assembly GCA_004027165.1). NCBI lineage: Eukaryota > Metazoa > Chordata > Mammalia > Rodentia > Ctenomyidae > Ctenomys > Ctenomys sociabilis. The sequence goes on along the minus strand of PVKA01006144.1, from coordinate 16,177 downwards.
GGCCAGTTAACTCGGCCAGGGGAGCAGAGCTCAAGAATACGCAAGGTGGCCAATGCCTGTGTGAGCTGGGCAGGAGGCATCCTGGGGTCCTGTGCACTAAACTCTGACCCTGAGCATGACAGGCCATTTGGTCTTCCCTGCTTTCCTCCTCAGCTTCCATGCTGCTCCCCTCCCTACCTCCCCTGAGACGCTCTCCTTTCTTTCTGTCTTTTCTTCTCTGTGAAGACCGCTTCTTGCAAGTGTCCCCTGCCACACTCCTTGCCATTATGTTTATTTCCACTCGATGATTTCAATACATCCCTTCCCTCAGCTGCTGTTTTGCCTTGCGACTGTGTTGCCAGCCACCCCATGGCAAGTCTGGGTCATTTTCTCTCTTCAGCCTTTGCCTCCCGAGTGTAATCTGTCACCAGACCTTTCCTATTTCCTCCCAGTACCTCTCAGATCTGCCAGCCCACGAGGCCTGTGTCATCTGTCCTGCCTCTGGTGGCCTCCTCCAGCCACCTCAGCATGTGCATTCCTGGGGTGCTGCCCTAGAACTGTTCTAGACAAACACATCCAGTTATGTCAGGCATAAACCCTTTCAGGGGCCCCCTGCTGCTCCTGGAATAAAAGTTGTACTTCAGTGACTCAGGGAGAAAATGAAGGTTGTTATTTATAAATGAAGCTTTAACACAAGAGTTAAAAAAGAAAAAGAGTGTTGGGTGTGGCTTCCTGGTAGATTGAAAAATTAGCATGCACAGGGCACCTTGGGTTTGACACCCAGCCCTGGAAAAAAAAACAAGGAAGAGGAGAAGATGAGATTGTGAGGTTCAGGGAGTAATTATTTCTCTGCTGTCTCTTTAAAAAGCTACAAAAAATAAAATAAAAATGCACTACAAGAGATAAAATAAAAGTGAAAAGATGTTAAAAATATTAATGATACTGTATCAAATGTACTAGAAACGCAGGCTCCTCCAAAGATACTTTCTCAGAACCCCCAAACAGCCTGAAGGTTCTGACAGTGCCGGTACCCAGGCCCTATGTGGACTGGTGTCAGGTCTGGGTTGTGTGGAAATCTGTATTCTGGATGAGGCTGGAAAAAGCTTAGCCATCTACATGGTGGGAAGACTGCAGGTCTGGACCGATCAACTCTCCCCTGGTCTGCAGAGAGTAGGCTTTGCCCTGGTAGCAGAAGTGGGCTTGCTTTGGGGCAGGAAGAGGACCCTCAGGTCCCTATCTTCTCAGGGTTCTGTTGGTGAGAAATAAGAAGGGGAACAGATGTTGAACTGGTGCCTGTGATGACTGGTATTTCATGTTGCTCCACAGCAGACTCGTTGTTTCCTGGTACCCACACCGAGGCACTAATTGCAGAGAATTCTCGGTTTCTATAGTTATGGTTGCCCAAGGTTCAAACTTTTAAGTACCACCTTCTGTCTTATGTGCTCTATCATGCTTGTTCAGTTGCAAAGAACAGAAGAATGGAAGAACAGTGGTTTAAACAAGCAGGGGTGTATTTTTTTTCCCATGATACCAAACCTATCGGGAAGCCAGTGTGGGTCCTCATCAGAGTCACTTGAGCTGTTGGCTCTTGTTACCATGGCAACACAGTGGCAGCCACAGGTGCAGTCCTCAGGTCAACAGTGAAGGGAGGAAGAATTTGGAAAGGTCCCTCTCGTCATCTCTCTTCTTTTATTAGGAAACTTGTATTGGAAAACATCTTTTAGTTAATCTTTTTCATCAAAGCCATGACACACGGCCATCTGTGTCATGGCCATACTTCAAGAGAGGTTGGCAGGAGTACATTTAACAGGGCGTATTAATGTCCTGATCAGAATGGGGCACATCTATGAGGAAGGAAAGAGTGATGATGACAGAGCCTGTCACCGCTTATGTCAAATGTGTCTCTGTGGAGTACTCATCCTATGAATGGTTGCTGAAATACTTTTAGGCTCCTCTTTTCTCTCTTGAAGTTCAAATGTATTTTGCCAGTAGTTTTGTAGTATACTTCCATACTCCATAGAATGGAGTTTTAATTGTATAAACCCAGCTTTCAATAGGACAAAGACGCTCGTTGGACTGGTTTCTGAAAGCTGTGTTTCTGTGTCATGTTAGTTTTTCCACTAGCAAGCACTAATGAGGCATTTGCGGTATGTAGGCAAACTGTGCTAATTCTCTGCTCATAATAGCAGTGCTGGGTGTGGTGGTGCACTGCTGTTATTCCAGCACTCAGGAGGCTGAGGCAGGAGGACCACTGTAAGCTAAAAACCAGCCTGGGTTTACATGGTGAATTCAAGGCCAGCCTGAACTCCATAGAGAGAGCTTCCTGTCCCAAAAACCTAAAAACATAAAATAACAGTGGCCCATGACCAACATCTGAAAGTTAGAGTGAGTCGGCATATGGAGATTTTTCTTCATATCTTTAGTGTTTATAATAGTAATTCTTCATAATCATTCAGTTGTGTCATGCGTCTGTTGGAATTGAACTTGAACTATGTAATCTGGGGTGACATAAGCCCTGTCTTGTTTATCAGCAGAGTACCTGGACTATAGGAGGTGCCCTGAGAACAGAGTTGAGGGCATGTAATTACCAGTGGCTTCTGACAGTAACCTGTCACTTTTCAGCACAGGGGCGGTCTCGCTGGCCACGTGTTCCCATGTTCTGGGCTAGTGCTGTATGTGAAGAGAAGAATTGGGAAACATGGGCTACCCACAGATATTCAGATGCTCAGATTCTCTGTGGTGGCTCTGTACTTTCCTTGAAAGCTTATATTTTGTAGTCCAGGGATTAAAGAGGGTGACACAGTCCTGTTCCCATGTCCAGGAGGATAGTTAAGATCCCCCCTACTTGGGTCAGGATCTTGAACTGCGCCAGCTGACTGAATTTCAGCCTTTGACCCAGAAGGTAGGCCCCACATGAAGGTTCTATGGGGAAACATTGTTTATCTTTCTGAAGCAGTAGCAGTGATGATACTGTGTAGGGTAGTCTGAGAATTAGGAGAGCATTCTTCCATAGGAAGCATATATTAATGTGGTATACAAAGTGCATAGTATACTCCATATACTATTTAGGAATAGAACCTCAATAAAATGTCAATGGCTCTAAATCCACAGCTCCTTTTCCATAATTCTAAAATTCAAAAGCTCCTATCAGAATTCCTTAACTTTGCAGAAATTTCTGACCTGACATGAACTGAGTGACTCTCACAGTTTAACCCAAGGAGATATGAGGCTCTATTTAGTCCTTCTGTGTGAATATTCACACATTTTGCTGAAGAAACATCCACGTGGTGGATTGCAGGGTGCTGCCCCAGCCTGGTGGCCGAGTTATGTAACATTATGACGCCTACTGGATTCAAAAGCAATGAAAGCCCCGGGTTTCAGATCAGGGATGGTGGCCCTGGTTTCTTTTCCCACCCTCCTGAACTGCAGCCTCCGCTGCCGGGGCCAGGGCCAGGACGGTAATCACATGGTCCAGGGCACGCGCAGTTGTGTCCTGGAAGCACTGGTACAAAGGAGAGTGTCCCTGAGGCGGTGACAGCACGCCGGGCCTCCTTCACTGAGGTGGTGTGGGGTGCATCTGTGCTTGGCAGCCACAGCCGCTGAGAGGGAGCTGCTCTTGTGACAAGGGCTGTTCTGGAAGTGTAGGAGCCCAAAGAAGGGAGCTGACATTGTTGGGTCGGAAGAGGCTTCCCAAGTTATACCTCTTCTGAGACCTCGGTCTCTCAGGGTTGCCAGCCCTGGCTCCTGGCTTCATTGTGAGATGATTAATAGCACAGTCTTTCACTCTCAAAAGTGTCCTTGTTCTGGCTGTTAGAGCATACGGTCCCCTCTAGTTAGAGACCAGCACAGGGAGCTGAGAGAACTGAGTAGTCATTGAGAAATTTTAAACACTGAACATTTAAATAAGCAGTTCAGGGTCATCTGGGCCACTTGGCTCTGCAGATCATCTTATTGGCCTCTAGGGTAATTGGAAAAGAAACCAGACCTGGTAACTGAGCACTGGTCAGCCTTTGCATGACAGGGCACAGAGGTGATGGTCCTGTGGCCGCAGATACAGTGGATAAGAGCCAGTGGCTGTGATTCTGTGAAATGAAAATGATCTTTCCTTAGCTGAACTCTCAGGAATTCCTGTGTTGTCTGGGGCTCCCTCTGAAACAATTATAGGTCTTGTCTTAGAAGCCCCAGGAAGGGTGGTGTCCCTTCCGTTCCTTTCTGTGTGTGTGTGTGTGTGTGTGTGTGTGTGTGTGTGTGTGTCTCCATGTGAAATCTCATGATTGCCTGCCTTTTATGATTTGCTTTGCTTTTTGCAAGTTGATTTTCTTTGCTGACCAGAGCTGGTGGTTGGTGGCTACCTATTTATCAGCCTCATGCTTGCAGCCAAGGAGAAGGTAAAATGCAGGAGAACTGAGATTTCTGTTTTACATTTTGTGTAGGATGTTTTCAGTGCCTGAGGGACACAGAGTCGCCCCTGTGGGGATTCCTTTCCTCTTGGTTCTTGTTCCTGACACATTTTGAGTTCTCCTGTCTGCCGTTGGGTAAGTGGAAAGATAAAAGCTCCATGATGGCTGGTAATCCCCCCTGGGACATGCAGTGGGATGCAGTTTAAGCAAGCTCAGCAGTAAGAAGCAGATGAGTCCTCTGTGATGGGAGGGAACTGGGTCTTTTCAGAGCTGCTGGAAGGCTGCCATGTGAATAGCCACCTTCCCCATGATGGTGGCCCGGAGGGTGGGGTAGCTGTCGATGGGAGGAGGATAACTGAGCCTTCTGGGGCTGCTGTGCCTGGGGAACCACCGGCTGGTTCATACTGAGGTGGCTCATTGCAGTCTGGTGACCCAGCAAATGACAATCTCAGAACGTGCAACTGGTCTCCCAAGGGCACACCAGATAAACATACTCAGCATGGACACTCATGCATGCACTCACATACACACAGTATAAGAACACTGATGCCTTCAGTTACCCTAGCTCTTGCCTTCTTTCTCCAAAGACAAGTTAACATATAATTTCAGAGCCTGTCAGTAAACTTTGTACAGAGAAATAAATGGTCTAGAGTCCAGTGTATGCTCTGTAGAAGGCACACTCAGCAGGTAATGGGGACAGGCTGCATTGTGAAGCTGGCATTTGGAAAACTGAGCCACTTGGGTACCACTGGGGCATTTCAGAGAATCCCTACAATGTCACTCAGGGCTGCTTCACCTGGGCTTCCTGGCCAAGCACCAGGACTCCAAGAGCTTCATAAATTAATGAAGGGAGATATGTGCATATGTGCATTTTTTTCCTAGGGGAAAATTCCATAGCTTTCATGAGATGTACACACACACACACACACACACACACACACACACACACACACACTCCAAGCAGAAAACCTGAGACTTGTAGACATTCACAGGTAATTAATCATTTCACATTCACCAAGGTACATGAAGTGTTCAACATTGCTGGCCATTAAGAGTCATGCAATTGGAGCAACACTGAGACCCCAGCTTACCCCAGAAACAAGGGCAATTGCCAAGAGTCCAAATAACAAATGATGCCAAGGGTACAGGGTAAAAGGAACTCTTATCAGTTGCTGATGGGAGTATAAACTAGCACAAGCACTATGGAAATCAGTATGAAGATTCCTCAAAAAACTAAAACTGGAGAGTCCATTTCTTTCACCCAACTACCTCTGCTGGGTGTTTTCCCAAAAGTTAAAAACCTCCTGTTACAGTCATCCTGTGTACCCATGTTTATAGCAGCATAATTTATAATAATTAAGTCTTGGAGGCAGCTTGTATGGCCATCAACAGTTGAAAGGATAAAGCAGATGTGGTTTTAACACATACTGGAGTACTACTCTGCCATCAAGAAAGATAAACTTGAATTTTCTATAGAAAAATAGATGCCCCTGGAGACCACCATGATGTTACATGAGAGAAATGAGTCACATAGACCTGGATATCTTATGGTTTCTCTTATTTGAGAAACACAAAATATAAATAAAGAGCAGAATAACAGATGTGTAGTAGGAAGTAGGGAAATAGGTCTCTTTCAAATAGGAAAAGAATGAAGAGATAGAGAGGGAGCAGATGGCAGTAAGAATGGTGAAGATGTGTTGTGTTCATGTACCCACTGCCCACGATGAATATCATCACTATGTGCTACAAACAATGAGTGATAAAAGGTAAAGCAGGCTGTGGCCTACATCTAAGAGCTGAGTGCATGGGAGGCCATAGCTCTTCCCTGGCCTTCTTGAGAAATTTAACTCTGACCTACCTGTTTGCCCCGTCATAGCACTGCCTTGTGGATGCACAGGGCTATTTTTCTCCATTCTTCTACAGCATACAAATCATTCTTCCATGGAGGGTGGGTCATCCCAGCAAAAGGAAAGTCTTCCCATTAAAGAGGCTGAGGTGGTTGGGCAGAGCCTGAAGAAATGGGCTTTGGAGTTGGATTCATTGACCCAAATTTCTCATTCAAGGATCTCTGTCCAGATGGTATTACTCCTAGGAGTGTAATGCAAAGGCCTCAGCAGAGAGGCAGCATTGCCTTTTCCCAGCCAAGAGGAACATATGTCATTTCCAGAAGAAAACCTATAGAGAGCTTTCCTGGTCTTTGTCTCGGTCCTGGATGTTTATATTTGCAGTCCTGTGGATAAGTTATTGGAATCCCATCAAGTTAATTCCAGTCTGCCACCTCCAGTGTGATCCATGGTGAGAATAAAGACATTAAAGCATGCTTATAGTTGTCAGGAGCCAAGAAGTCCTAAGCCCAGACACAGTGATGGCTATCTGGAACAAAGACCTCAACACAGGGCCAATCCTGGGTTTTATTCAGTGAAGGAGGAGTGGCTTGAGGATGAATGACAGAAAATGGTAGGAAGTAGGTTTATACTGTGAGCTGGGCTAGGTGGAAGGCCTGCATTTACCTCTGCAATGCACAGAGAAAAGGACATGCAGAGAGTAATCTGCATTACACAAATGAGAGATACTGTCTAATGTCTTGTGTCTGATGCTTCAGCTCTGATGTATAATCAATCTTTCAAGCCCCAGGAAGTCATAACCTGTACCTTGAGGCTCAATCCCAGCTGGCTGGAGCACTGGCTCTTCATTTTGTCTCAACCTGGCTCATATTAAAGAGCAACAGGCAGGTGTTTCCAGGGAAAACACACGTGCTGTCTTCAAAGACTACCACCAGCACCTCGGCTAGATCAATATGCATGGCTTAAAGCCAATTAAAGTGTTAAGGAAACGTCCTAGCCAGCTCTGTACATATCAATACATTGAAATAGGGTCAGGCTCAGCCAAAATGGAGACAATCGCTCTTCTTTCAAGGAGTGGTCCAGGTGATCCTCCACAAAGACCCAGGGTGTCCATACCACAGGGCCACCCGCACCTCCACTATAACAAGCCTGGGCCCTGCATTATGGTGGGATGTGGCCCCACTTCCTGCCCCTCACCATGAGGGAGCTGATTTCCTTCATGGAGGCCCAGTTTTTCTCTTGAACATTTGCATCAAGCCTGCCTTAAATTGGACAGCAGCGCTATGTCGGTCTGCAGGTGTGACTCTCTGCTTGCTCTCAAGTGTGATGTTGGCACACTCCCAACCTACCTGTGGCATTCAGTTTGGGCCCATTCCTACTGGTTGTGTCACTTGTCCTGTTTCAGTAATGACAGATCTTTGTAATGCTGGATCTTATGCAAAGGATGCAATCCAAGAACAATTGAGTATAGTAGCAACTTAGTTTTCAGACTTTTGTGTAGAGTTCTCCCCAAGATCTGAGTGTATGAAGGACTTTAAGTTTCTACACTGCATATTTCAATAGTATTTTAACTTTTCATGAAGTTGAATGGTTGGATGAATGACAGTTATGATTTGTAGGAATGTGATTAAAACAACGCTCATGACTTCTATTTCTCAATTTTTGACTCCAGCTCTTGATAAGTGTGTGATGGGGAATAGAGGCAGACTTCTTAGGGAGGAATGGGCTTTTCCTTTAATGGCTGCATTAGCTTTGGGTTACTGTAAGAAAGCACTTGAGATAATCAGCTTAGACAGAGGAAAGTTTTATTATAAACACTGAAATTTGAATTTCATATCATTTTCATGTGTCATAAAAATTTTTCCTTTTGATTTTCTTTGAAGCATTTAAAAATATAAAAGCCATTTTAGCTCATAGATTACACAGAAGCAGGAAGTGAGCTGGACTTGTCTGATGCCTAGGAAACTACCACCTTGACATGTGCAGAATGGAGCTGCTGGGGTAGGGGTCAGTCAATGTTGGCTGCTGGGATGTGGGCAATGTGGGCCAAAGGGCCAGTGGGTGGCTTCTGGGCTTCCATGTCCTGCCAAGGGCATTGGTTACAAGTGTATACATTTGTCAAAACTGAGAGTGTAAGATCTGAACATTTTATGGTGAATACACTTTACTTCAGTAGGTAGAAAAGGAACCAAAGTTACAGAACCACTGTAGAACCTCAGTGGCCTGTACCAGATATTGAGCATTTCTTTCTCAGGTGTGCACCTCTGGTCACGTAGGCAGACCTGGGCAGTTCTGCCCCCCTCGAGGTGGTCTTCTGGATAGGGTAGTTCTTCAGGGGCCAGCAGACATGCAGGACAGCCAAGGGAACAGCTGTGCATATTTCAGTCCTGAGCTTGTCACATTTCTCAAGCGCAGCGTGACTGCAGGTGGCTGTGTCTCCTAATTTGAGAAAATGTGTCTATAGTACAAAAGTGCTGTATCTCTTATGCTAAGTCTAAATCTTTGAATGGATAACAGATATAAGACAGCAGGACATACGGTTAGAAATAACAGAAAACCACAGCAGGACTGGCTTTAACCAAATGACACACAGGTCTCTAGAGAGAAATAGGTTTGTGGTAGGCCAGAAAGGGCCTGTCCTGCATTGTCCATGCAGTGGGCAAGAGACTGTGATGGGACTTCCTCCCCCCATGACAGCGGGACTGTCTGTGACCTCAGCAGGCCCCGTTTGCTGCAGCCCAATCTCTTCCTTGAGTCTAGAGCCACTCATCGCTATCTGTCTTTTGTGTCTGCCACATACCATGGGTGCAACCAAGCTGAGGTGATGAACCAGTCTTTTGCATTCTTATGCCAGGGATGCTGGGTAACTAAGCCAGGCATGGGGAGGCATTGCAAACTCTTGCACCCCTAGATCCAAGCACTGGCTCTCTCTAGTTGCATGTCTTTCCACCTCTGCCCCTCCTGTAATTATTTCATAAATCTTCGCATTGCCATGGTCTTACTTAGCAACCTTGTCACGGTCCATGAGAACTCTTGCATCCCCTCTCCTCCCCACAGGGACCTACATCTGTTACTCTACCACATGCGTGTGTGTGTGTGTGTGTGTGTGTGTGTGTGTGTGTGCGCGCACGCGCTAATTTCTGTCTCTGGGAAAGGAATACTTGGGGTCTAGCATGAGAGAGAGACATACTTTCTCTTACATTGCTTTTACTGTTAAGCTGTCTTTACCATGAATAGTTTCTTTTTTTAAAATAAAGTAATTACAGAAAGAACTATTAGAAACATTAATGGCAGGACTTTATTACTCACTGGGCTCAGAGAAAGAAGCAGAAGGAAGAGTTGGAAGGTTTTGGAATATGAGACCCAAAATATCAGGAGATGGTCATGTTCTGGGAGCTAACCAACATGTCACTAATGGGTGGAGGGCTTTGTCTCTGGCTTTTCCCTTAGCAGCACGGGGCTGTTCAGAGTCTTAACACTGCAGTTTTCAGGAGGACATTGGTGTTTCCTTACCAACTCTTAGCTGCATCCCTTCTGACCAGTAAAACTGATAGAGCAGAGCATTTATTAGGTGCAACACCAGCCTTTAAACTCATGAATCCTTATTCTTCCACATGCTAATTCTGTGAACTCAGAGAAGCTTTTTAAGTTCCTTGAGCTACAGGGTTCTATGAAGAGAGAAGTAATAACATTTTCCTCTCCATTATAAGAACTTGAGGATTAAATGAGATATTTTGGCCAAAGTTCTGACTGCAGTGTTTCATTCCTATTATTCCCCTGGATAAATGCTAGATAATGTTCTAAATAAAGTAGAGCCAGTGGAATATGGACATTGTATTCCATGAAATAAACCAGGCACAAAAAGATGAATAATTCATGATCTTGTATATGGAAATGAATGAAATTGATCTCATAGAATAAGGGGTTCAGAGAAGCGGGGTCGGGTAGGAGGGAGAGGATCTGTATGGAGAATGCCCAGTGGGAACCGAAATATAGTTAGACATGAGGAGAAATACCTTCTAGTGTCTTAAGTGCAGTAAAGTGGCTGTAGCTCATGACAGTTTTCATATTTTATAAAGAACCAGAAGAGAGGAGTCCAAATGTCCCTAACACAAAGAACGATAAATATTTTAGCAGATAGAAAGTTTTCCTATTCCAGTGTAATCATTGTACATTGTATGCACAAAGCCTGGGAATATGCAGCTACAATATCAATTTTAAAAAGTGTGATGAGGGAGCAGCTTTCCTCTCTGCTCAAAGGTCATATTTTTGGTTGGCCTTGTCATGCCAACCTGACATGTTGGATGTAGAACTAACCGTGATGCACCCATCTAAGTCATCTTACATAGTAATTATGTTATTCATATTTTCTTAGCCCTGTCTCCACACTCCTCCTCTTCACTTTCCCTGCCAATATTTCATAGGCTTTATGCATGTTTTAGTTACATCACATCTAGATTAATTTTATCCTGAGAATTGATCTAGGATGAAAACATTGATGAGTTCAAAAAAAGCATTTACACAAATATATAGATACAAATGTAGATGGGCTGGCTTACGGGACAATCACCCACATCCAGCAGAGGCTAAGTTTCAACAGTTGTCAGCCTGTGTTCATAGGGGACAGGGACAAAAAAGACATGGACACATTCGTAGGGGACAGAGACAAAAGAAAACATGGATACCCAGCTGGCTTGGAGTTTGCTCATGGACAGGGAAATTCAGATAAACAAGGTGACCTCAGGAGGCAGCAAGAAGCTGTTACCTGTGTGCTCAGGAGTGGCCCAGTCATGTGAGCCCCTGGAAGGAGAGAGCTCAAGGAGGTGCCAGAATGACCCTGCAGGGGCCTGGGGCGGGGCTGAAAGGACATAGGCCAGCAGAGATGGTGCCTGAGTGAGGGAGAGGAGACACCACAGCTCTGGGCCCTTAGAGCTGAGTAAGTCTGTTGAAAAGCGGCATTTCAGTTTCTGAAAGCATGTTCATATCCTGTTCACAGAGTCCGCATGTAAGTCACCTTACACACTATAAAATGAACTTCACAGAGATTCAGTGAACGATCCCAAGACAAGTGATCCAGTTGGATTCATTGGCATTTCGGAGGCCTTATATAAGAGAGGCCTAAAGACCAGAGTTATAGAAGGAAAGGAAGAGGCCATGAGCCTAAGAACGCAGACTGCCTCCAAAACCAAGAGAGGGCAAGGAAATAAAATTTCCCTCATGGCTTCCAAAAGGAGCACAGCTATGCTGACACCTTGTTCTAGAGTTCTGACGTCTAGAGCTATAACAGAATTTTTTTAAGAAAAGGTTTTCTGGTTTTTTGTTTGTTTTTTTGTTTTTGTTTTTGAGGCAGGGTCCCACTATATAGCCCAGGCTGGACTCAAATTTTCAGTCTTCTTGCCTCAGCCTCTCCAGTGCTGGGATTACAGGCATGTGCCGTCTCCCCTAGAGTAAAAGAATAAATTTCTGTGCATAGTCCACTACTATTGTGGACTGCTGGACTGTGTTGGAGTGTTTTGCTGAATTCAAGCACCTATAATAATTGAATGCCAATAGAATGCCCATCTCTGACAGGACTAAACAGAAAAGGGGATACAAAGGAAGGTCCATTCTGTATTTGTATATACAGAACATTTTAGCTACTAGGATAAATATTTAGCTACTTTTGCATAATTCTATGAGAAGAAAGTTTTGCACTAATAGTGTTTGGATGACATATCCTGTCTGCTTCTTGTACTATGGATAACCACTAGGAAGATAACAATGTAAAAAGTATTAATTATTGAAACTGCACTCTAAATTAGCTTTGAAAAAAACCCGTAAGTATACAGCTACATTCTCTTAATTCAATGAATAGAGGGATCTGCTCTAATAGTGTTTGTAAATAGAATATCCTGTCTGCACCTTGTACAACAAATAACCACTAAGAAAACAACATGGACTGGGCGCAGGGGGCGGAAAGCGCGCTCGCGGGAAGCTCCAGCAGTTTACGGCTGTCGGCGCAGCGATTTGGTCACTTCCTTCCTGGCTTGAGGCTCTCCGCGCCCTCGCCTGTTCTTGGCCTCGGGAAGCCTAAACTGGCCGGGCTTTACTCCTTCCTCGTGTGCAGCTGCTTCGTCGTGACTGCATCACCATGTTCCAGGCTCATCTGGTCCAGGGCTCCATTTTGAAGAAGGTCCTGGAGGCGCTGAAGGACCTCATCAACGAGGCCTTGCTGAGACATCAGCCCGGGCGGCATAAACCTGCAGAGCACGGACTCGTCCAGCGTCTCTCCCTTGTGCAGCTCACGCTGCGCTCCCAAGGCTTTGACACGTACCGCTGCTACCGCAACTTGGCCATGGGGGTAAACCTCACCAGCATGTCCGAAATACTGAAGGGTGCTGGCAATGAACTCATCATTACCGTTAGAGATGAAGATATTGCAGATACTCTGGCACTAGTTTTTGAAGCACCAAATCAGGAGAAAGTATCCGACTATGAAATGAAGTTAATGGATTTGGATGTTGAACAACTTGGAATTCCAGAGCAAGAATACAGTTGTGTGGTAAAGATGCCTTCTGGTGAGTTTGCACGTATATGCCGAGACCTCAGTCACGTCGGAGATGCTGTTGTGATATCCTGCGCAAAAGATGGAGTGAAATTTTCTCCAAGTAGAGAACTTGGAAATGGAAACACTAAGTTATCGCAAACCAGTAATGCTGACAAAGAGGAGGAAGCTATTACCATAGAGATGAATGAGCCTGTTCAGCTAACTTTTGCACTGAGGCACCGGAACTTCTTTACAAAAGCCACATCACTGTCTGCTACAGTAACACTCAGTATGTCTGCAGATGTACCCCTTGTTGTAGAGTATAAAACTGCTGATATGGGACATTTAAAGTACTATTTGGCTCCCAAGATTGAAGATGAAGAAGGATCTTAGACATTCTTAAAGTCAAGGAAGTAAAACTCAGCTCTTCAGAAACTGCTTCTGAGGTGCATTTCTTTTGTCACCAAATTTGTACCTGAGTATATATGTAGATATTATTTTTTGTAAATAACCTATTTTTTTTCCTCTCTTCTCTACACATGTTTTAAGAGGTTCAGAGTTAAATCTTGTTGCTAAGCTAGAAATACTGCCTTACTGAAATATTCTGGGTGATTTTTATAACAAAAGGGCTTGATTATTTTTTGAGTTAAATAAAGTTATTTGAATTTCAAAAAGAAAAGAAAACAATATGCAAGGTATGAATTATTGAATCTGTCCTACTAATTTGATTTGAAACTGTCTCACTGCTATAATAAAATTATGGGAAAGAAAGAATAAATTTGTGTTGTTTTCAGTTGCAACACTGTGGTCATTTGTTGAGCACCAGTAGACCCTTCATGCGGGTTTTTGCTGGAGGGTTTTGAGCACAGGGCAGTGCAATCACAGTCAGCAGAGAGGCTCCTAAGAGGCCAGGGTGGTGGCCCTGAGAGAGACCAGACAGAGGCTGGGACTCCAGAGGTGACAGCAGTTGGGAAGAGCCCACAGACTTTGGAAACAGAGCCAGAGGGAGCAGCTGATGGCTTGGTGTAAGGACATGAACATGGTAATTAGGGGCGGCCCTGAAGGTGGCTTATGCAACTGTGGATGCTGATCAAAACAGGGAAGATGGGAAAAGAGGGAGATGTAGGGGTGAATTCCTGCAAACTATTTGGGATGTTTTACTACTGGAGATACCTCTTGAACCTTGAAGTCTGCAGTAAATAGGAGCTGAACGTGTCGGCATAGGCCTGGGTAGACCAGCAGTCCACCTGTCTCTTCTGTGGAGCAGTATGCACCTTCCCGTGGGGCCTCGAGTATGAGCCCGTCACTGACAGACCACTGGAACTTGGTTTATGTGGCCCTGTGTGCTAGGCTCATTTTTCATGGTCAAATGAGCAATTCAGAATCCAAAGGAGGCCTAGGATGTTTGATAACTAAAGAGTGATAAAGGAAACAATGTAGATTAATTTGTGCCCCAAATGTGTTTGGTGATTGAATGCTTTTTCACAAAGCTAAATGGATTCTGTGAATCTTAATTGATGTTTAACTTTTAATTGTGTGCATGTGGGGCAGCCAGTTGGAGCAGTGCCTAATAAGGCTGATGAGTGTACAGTGTCTGCATACAGCATCCTTCCCAGGGCAGCCGGGGAGAGACGCTCCGCGCAAGAGAGGCGTTCGGCAAAGCATGTTGATCTGGGGAAAAGTGAAAAATTATCTGTTAATCTTTAATAAATATGAGGTTTCTATTATTTTTCTCACACTCTTTTTTTCAAAAGGGTTGTAAGCAGTACTGGCTTATTTGCAGTGGAAGGGATTCTAATTTGCAGAAATTGATGGTTTGGATTCCTGGGCGGCCCAGCAAGGGTGGATTACTGCACATGAGCTCCCTGTGACTCGCTTTGCTAAGTGCAGAAGGTGTGTGTGTGGGGGGGGATGGCTGGAGCAGTCAGAGTGCCCTTAGACCATCCCACTGCCATAAGAAAGAAGGAAAGCTGTTCTTACGTATGAAGCCAGGCAGGGGCAGGCGCAGTGTGTGAGCTTTCCTGTGGTTCATGTGGCTATTTTGTCTCCTGTGCTTGATGGCTTCATCTGTAGGTCAGGAGGAAGGTGGCAGCACTGGCTCCAGCTGTCACATCCGGGTTTCCTAACACCCTATTCTGGTGGCATCTTGGTTGTCCCCTCAAAGCCTCATGCAATCATGGAGGGGGCTTCTGGAGTTTGTGATTGATTCATGACCCAATGCTAGGATGAGGGGTGTGAGTGCCCTGCGGCAGATACTCTGCATATATAAGGAAGGAGGAAGAGGCTGGCTAGCGGCAGGTGCTGCAGCCCCTCCTTTTGCTCTTGCTCTTCACCACAGCCAGGAAGTTCTGCCCTCTGCCATGGGCCGCTCTGCCTTGGAGCCAGTGGAGTATGGACTAAAACCTCCACAAACTGTGAGCTCAATAAATGTTTCCTTCCTTCATTTGGAGTGTCAGATATTTTGTCCCAGCAATGACAGAAAAGTAACTATGACAGAGCTAAAGGAAAAGAGAAGGGCTGTCTCTTCCTGATGTGTCTTAAGTGTGGCGTACGCTTCCAGAAGTCCTATAGGAGGTTTTCCTCAAACTCACTCCCAAGATTGTCTCACATGTCCATTTGAGAACCAGTCACTGGCTGAGGATGTAGAATGAGCGTACTGGGTGAACCACAGCAGGACCATTTTTATAAAGTTTTATTGGCACAAGCAAATACACACTGTCTATGGCTGCTTTTGTGCTGTGGCTGCAGAATTGAGTAGGCGGCTGAGCTGTCCACCCCCACAGAGCCTAGTGCTTGCTAGATGCCCATTACAGCCAGAGCCCACCTCTGGCTTAGACTAATGAATGACTATCTGCAATGTGGAGGTACTGGAAAGGCTAGCATGGCATCTCCTGAGATACAAGAGACGTGTATAGAATAGGTTAGGATGGGGAAAATGGAGTTTTAATGCATTAAAATAGCTACAAATACTGGTTGTACTTTAATATTCTAACAAAAGATGTTCTATAAATACTTAAAATTGAAAACTACCTTTCTTTTTCTGTGAAATGTAGGAGAAAAGAAAACCTTTCCATCCAGTTATTAAGTTGGGTTCCAAAGAAACAAGGACAATGAATATGAAATAGCAGCACCTAAGGACATGGAAACATTTTTAAATTCTGGGAGGAAATAGTAGTATTAAAAAAATCCAGTGTATACAGTTTAAGAAACTATGTTCAAGGGAGGAAGAAATGTTAATGTTAATAGTCCAGGGAAGGCTTCATCTCAATTTTACTTTCCCTTCCTTTGTGTGATTCAGGAGATTTTATTTAAAAAACTAAAAAAGATGGGGCCAAGAAGATGGCTCAGTAGAATAAGCATCTCCCTGGCAAGCACAAGGGTCTGAGTTCAATCCCTGGTTCTGCAAAAAAAAAAAAAAAAAAAAAAAA
>PVKA01006143.1:18882-85599 GCA_004027165.1 Ctenomys sociabilis | reverse complement strand
CAAAAGTGGGCACTCAATTGACATTCAACTAACTTAGGTGCTTGAACTCGACACCACAATCCAACACAGTCCAGCATTCTGCAACCATAGTGAGTTATTCAAAGAAATTGTCGGCCATATCCATTTACAGCCCAGCTTAATATTATGGGCTCATGATGTATACTTCATTTTTGTACTTTTCTGCTGGATGGTTAAGACCTAGGTAAATTAAGACTTATATACCAACACATGAACTTTATATTTCCTATGTGGTCAGTGAAGTCCTCTCAGGGTTTATCTTATAGTCCTGTACATTATTCTGTAGTTCCTTTGTCTGTGTCATCCATGTGGATGAGTCACAGCTAATGCTTGACCAGTTTGCTCTCTGTGAGAGCTTGAGAGAAAGTTTTCTCTTCATGTGACTCTCCCCAGGCACACTTTAGAACTTCAGTTGGGATAGATAACACTGTGCTTCTACATAAGTCTATGAGAGGCAAGATTTGCACTAATGGTGGTTTGCCAGGATATTATGTCGGCTTCTAGTACTATGGACAGCCACTAGGAAAATAACAAGGTAGAAAGTATTAATTAGTGAATCTTTGATGTAATTCAGGTATAAAAAAATAAGATACGCAAACAGCTATACTCTCTTAATTTACTGATAAGAGACATGCGGTATAATAATGTCTGTAAGTATAATATCATGTATGCACCTTTTATGATACCAAAACATTATAAAAACAGTTTGCAATGTATTAATTTATCAAATCCATCTTGTCAAGGTATCTTAAAACTATCTCATTGATATTTGTACTTCAATAAAACAAAAATTAAAAAAAATAATAAAAAAATACATTGCATGTTGTTTCGTAGTGTTTTTTTGTTGTACAAGGTGCACACATGATATTCTATTTACAAATATTATTAGAGCAGATGCCTCTAATTAATGAATTAAGAGAATGTAGCTGTATCTTTTTTCAAAAAGCTGAATTATAGTACAGTTTCAATAGTTAATACTTTTACATTGTTATCTTTCTAGTGGTTATCCATAGTACAAGAAGCTGACAGGATATCCTGTCTAAATACCATTAGTGCAAATCTTTCCTCTCAAAGAATTATGCAAAAGTATTGCATATTTACCCTAACTGTACTGTTTATACAAACACAGAATTGTTCTTCCTTTGTATCTCCTTTCTTTTGTTTAGTCCTGTCAAAGATGGGTATTCTATTGTCATTCAATTATTATAGGTGCTTGAATTCAGTGAAACAAACCAATACAGTCCAGCGGTCCACAATATTAGTGGGTTATCCACAGAAGTTGTTGACTAGAGCCATTTACAGCTCAGCTTATAATTATGGCCTTGTTTTATATACCTCATTTTTATATTTTTCTGATGGATGGTTAAGACCAAGATAAAGCAAGACCTATATAACAAAAATGTAGCTTTTGTATCTGATGAGGTCAGTCAAGTCCCCTCAGGGTTTATCCTGTAACCCCGTGCCTCACTCTGTAGATCCTTTGTCAGTGTCAGCCATATGATTGAGTCACGGCCATTGCTTGACCAATTTTCTCTCTGTGAAAGCCTGAGAGAGGGCTGGCAAGATAGCTCAGCGGTCTAGAGCGCCTCTCAGGGACCGCGGTTCGAGCCCCAGCACCACATGCCATGCCAGCCCCTCCCCGCAGGGCGGGCTGAACTCACTCCCCAGCCCCGCCAAAAAAGAATCCGTGATGTGTAGCGAGACACTGTAATAAATAAAGGAATTTAAAAAAAAAGAAAGCCTGAGAGAAAGTTTTCTCTTCATAGGTACACTATAGATCATCGATCGCCTTCCTCTGTGGCTCCATAATCTCTTTGATCAGAAAATCTGGGACACAATTGAGTTCCATGATGTTACAGTACAGGTTCTCCTATGTCCTAAGTCTTCACTGACATTGAAAGGCTTGGACCAAAATGTTGGCTGACCTTGAAACCCTTCCATTTCTCCAATTAAAAGAACACTGATCCTTTTTTTTTTGGCAACTGGGGATTGAACTCAGGTGCTTGCGCTTGCCAGAGAAGTGCTTATTCCACTGAGCCATCTCCCTGGCCCATTACAAGGAATTTTCTGAGGCACTTAATTGCTTTCAAAATATTGAGTTTAAAAATATTAGAGTCAGTCATCAACTGACTCTAAGAAGAAAAATCTATACTTGAAACTCTTCTCTATTACAGAATTTTTATTTTTAATCTATCTATCTATCTATCTATCTATCTATCTATCTATCTATCTATCTATCTATCTATGTGTCTGGTACAGGGTCTTGCTACACAGCTCAGATTTTTAGTGATCCTCCTGTCTCAGCCTTCTCAGCACTGGGATTACAGGCATGTTCCACCACGGCCAGTTTTGTGCCAGCATAGTATGTCCAGGATTCCTGGCCCAGCATGGCATGAGGTACTGGGGATCAAACTCAGGCCTTTGCATTTGCCAAGTAGGTACTTAGACTGCTGACCTATCTTCCTGGCCCTATTACAGAGTTTTGAGAGATATCTTACACCAGACAAAAAAAAAAAAAAAAGAAGAGAACAAACTAGTGTGGACTTAGGAGTTGATGGTGCACACATCAGAGTCTATGCTATTTTCACCTCCATAAGCTTTTATCAAGGCTTAAAATGATAAGGCTACAACTCAGAAACTATTTTTCCTTGGCTTGTCTACCCTCCTTCCTTCCTTTTCCCCTCTCTTTTCTTAAAAGTCTCACATAAATTTTAGCATTTCTGAGGAACTAAAAACAGTGGAGCCTCAGTTTGAGACTCTTGTGTTACAAGGATCTTTGTTTGGTTATATACTGCCAGGTGTGGATAAAAATGATTTCTGTAATAATGAGAGGAAAATTAATTTCCCCAACAGACACTGCCATGAGTCAACAGACAGAACCCCCTTCCTTTGTCCAGCCCTGGTCTCCATCAGCTGTGAGTGGCGGTCCAGGGAATAAAGAAGTCTTACGAACAGCCAGGGAAGTGAAATTGACCTTCTACTTACTTACTTTCTAAAAGTCCTTAGGTCTTTTTGATATAGCCATTCACAATGTCAATAATGTCTTAAATTTTTAGATAATGAAAGTAACAATTCAACATCCACAATCTGTGACAGTTCCTGAGGTTTCTTTCTTTGGTTTTTTTTGTATTTTAGGGAAGGGTCTACAGGGTGTTCAGGGTCTTACTACTAGATTGGACTCAGTGATCCATCTATTTACAGCCTCCCAAAAGCTGGGATTATAGGCACTACCTGAGGTTTCTGACATACAGTGGCTAAAGAATAGTTTGGTCACATGAAAATTCTTCTAAATTATGTTATGAGATATAGTTGTAACACTGCCAATTTGTGTATCCTCGAATGTAAATGGCAAAAGTTTTGGTTGTGCTGGTATAAATTTAAAGCTATGATAAAGAACAACTAAAAGTACCTGGATGATTTTAATTTTCCAAATTAAACTAACCACTATAAAAATGAAGGCCTTGTCTCAATTACATAAAGAGAGGCCACAGAATGTTTCTTCATCTGGAAGATACTGCCACTAACAGCACCTGAGAAAACTTACTCCTTACCAGGCACTAGGTCCATCCTGTAAACAGAAAGCTTTTTTCAGATTGCCCAACAATGAGTGGAAACAGATGCTAATCTTAAAAAACACACTTTACAATAATTTGATCTTAGTGGAAAAGTAAAACAATAAAGTTACATTACCTTATATTTTCCTTTAATGATGCCTTCAAATAATCTTTCCTTGGTTCCATAAAAAGGCAAACAACCACTGAGCAGGATGAAAAGGATCACGCCGCAACCCCAGACATCTACAGGCTTTCCATAAGGCTCTCTTTTGACCACTTCTG
Organism: Ctenomys sociabilis; assembly: GCA_004027165.1. Classification (NCBI taxonomy): domain Eukaryota; kingdom Metazoa; phylum Chordata; class Mammalia; order Rodentia; family Ctenomyidae; genus Ctenomys; species Ctenomys sociabilis. The sequence goes on along the minus strand of PVKA01006143.1, from coordinate 81,745 downwards.
GGGCCATAAAGTGAGGTGTTCCAACGCGCCCTACATTTAAAACAATGATAACATTAAGGAAAACTTTATGTAAAGTAAGGCTTTCTAACAGAAAACTGAAAATAACAGAACACTGACAATGTGAACAATATATATATATATATATATATATATATATATATATATATATATATATATATATATATATATATTCACACACACATATATTCTCTCACCATGTCTCCCTATTAAATGAAGTCAACAGAAGAAAAAAATTATTTGGGAAATCACCTCTTGAAAATTTCAAGTCCAGGATAGGACTCTGGTACTCCTTTTGTAATTCTGCATGCTATGTAGCAGGCATTCCTATATTTCTCATTAAAATTTTTTAATTTGGAGCATGGGGTAGGTAAAAGAGTTAGCAGGCAGAGGCTGTAGCAGTTCAGGAAAGAGGCATAGTCAGGGAGAGGGGAGAGAACGAGAGAAAAGTCCAATCAAAAATGTAACTTTCGATTGCCAAGTGGAAATTTCCCCAAAATCCTAATGCACAGAGAAAAACAGAACTTAAGGATTAAACAATGAAGATGAGAGATAGGAGAAAAGATAGGAAAAAAGGCAGGGGTTAAACATTCAAGTATATATACAAAATGGCTGAGGTGATTGTACTAAAAATTTCCATCAGGTTTTTTTTTTTTTTTTTTGTCTTTTTTGAGACAGGGTTTCACCATGCAGTCCAGGCTGGCCTTAAGCTCACTTTGTAGCTCAGGCTGGTCTCGAACTCGCAACAATCCTCCTGCCTCAGCCTCCCGAGTGCTGGGATTACAGGCATGCGCCACCACGCCCGGCTTCCATCAGGTTTTTGAAAATATCAGTTAATGTGTAGAATTTTCACCTTGACTAACTGCTGATATCTGCAATCTAAACATCTACATCGAGGACAGCAATGTGTAATACAAAACTCGTGCTTAAATACTTGTCATCTTGGTCTTCTAAATGTGAACCCTAATATCATGCTAGTTGTTACTCTGCTCCCTTCAAAATAAATTTTAAAAAGGCAAAAAGAAACAAGAGGGACAAGAACAAAAATTTAAGGTATCTGGAAAATAAGCAGTAATATGCAATCATATGTCCAATCTTATATAACTATTTCTATTAATCTGAGCAACAGATTTGATGATGTAAATAGATACTATATCAACCATTGTTAATCAGCTATTCTTGTTCTGAAAATCTGTAACATATGTATTGTATGTTACCCTGATTCTGGCATGTCTGATTTTTTGTTCTTGCTTTTGTCTTTTACTTTTCAAAATGAAATAATACAATTAAATTTAATACAAAAAGAAACCTAATGCAGAAGACTTATATGTAGAATATTACTTTGCATCTGCAATACTATTCAGTTAATTTTAGAGTTGATAGAAGCAATTAATAATGGTTAGGTTATTTTGTTAGCATAGAAATTCTTACTTCCTCCTAATATTAACAGTTGAAGAGATTGAGAGCAAATAAATGACACCCACCAAGTAAAACTATGAAGCTTCTCCTGTTTGGTCCTCTTTGACCTCTGTCTTTCTTTGAAGTGCCCCTCCCCATGAAAACTAGTTTTCTGGAAGAAATCTGATATAAGTTGTTTATACATTAATTGATAACTCAGTACCCCAAAGGGAGTCTTTTTTTCTACTATGACATAAAAGGCTTGTACCCCGTAGGGAAATTATTGTGGGACAGGGTGCTGTCCACAAGACTTGTCAGCCCTTCTAGCTAGCTGTTTGTAGACCCAGCCCCCTTCATTTCTTCCTTGTATGTATTTTAGATCTGTCTGTCTCTTTTTTTTTTGTCTTTTTGAGACAGGGTCTCACTATGCAGTTCAGGCTGTCCTTAAGCTCACTTTGAGCTCAGGCTGGTCTCGAACTCACAACAATCCTCCTGCCTCAGCCTCCCGAGTTCTGGGATTACAGGCATGTGCCACCACTCCCGGCCTTCTGTCTGTCTCTTATACTGAAGTTAAGATAATTTTTACTTTGAAGATTGCACAATATGTTATTTACAGTTCAGAATTGTGGTTCAGAGTTTAAAATGAACTTAAGAGATCTTCTGGTACAGATACAGAGGATATGTCATCAAGGTCTGTTAATGGTTATCAATTTAGTTGGTACAGAAAGGATATAGCAGGTCTCAGTTCCCTTGTTGAGCATGTACCTTTGCCGCAGATCATTATGGTTTCCCTGCTGCCTCCATAATAGAAGACAGTAAGTTCAGTGTTTTGGTAGTAAAAATATCTTCATTTAAAATGTTTAGTAGATCAGCAAGAACTCTGTACTGGTTAGAAGGACTTGGCTAGAGAAATATTTTTATTTCTGGATTTCCTCATTTTTCCTTTTCTAGTAACATAAAGAAGCTCAAGTGATGAGAGCTAAGTCACTTACTTCCTTAGCAGCTTGAAGAGAGACAGGGAAGGGCCTTTGGACAATGAGCCTTTTCCTTATGGACAAGAGCCTGGCAGGAATATGGAAAAGCAAGGCAAGGGCTCAGGGTGCCACTCAAGGGTACTGGTATTAGGACACCATTAAGTATGTGTTGAGGGTGCAGCTCAGCCTTTGAAATTCAACTTAAAGGGGCTGGAGAGATTGCTCAGTAGAATAAATGCTTGCGTGGAAAGCACAAGGTCCTGAGTTCAATCTCTGGTTCCGAAAAAAAAAAAGAAATTCAACTCAACTCCTACTACTTCTCACACCAGAAAAGGCCAGGTGACTCAAAATGAGAGCCTCCCTCAGCAAATAATCAGAGTCACCATGTCCAGAATGAGGAGGGTCTCTCCATGTACCTGGACTGAAACTGTTTAATTTTGGAGAATGAGTACTTTCTTGAGCAAGATGTTTCTCTTTAGGTCCAAGACTGCTCAGAAATGACAGAAAGAAACATGATGGAAAGAATATATAAACTTGCTCCTTTCATTTTAAGTACATCAGTAGAATGTGAAAAGGAGTGCAGCTAATGTTTAATGTACACTGACCTCTCCAACCTCCTTGTTTTTGCTGTTTCTTTCTCCTTTTTTATGACCACTTGACCACAAAATTCTAAGAACAGGAAACCAATTACCCAACCAAATTAAATGTCACTGTTTGTGAAATACTCTATGTATTTAAATGCTATACTCTGACACTATAATAAAACCTTCCTACCCAGAAGCCTAGGGAAGGAGTTTCTCTGGATAGCTACATTTTTAATACTATTAGTATTTAAATCTTTACATATATAACCCTTTTTACTTTACTAATTTTCTAAGGGCATCTTTCTAGAATTTTCTGACTTCTCTTACCAGGCAAGCACTTATTCTGCTGAGCTATTTCCTTGGCCCCCAATAATAATTTCTTTTTGACTTCCTTTTCTTTTCTTTTTGGCAGAACCGGGGATTGAACTCAGGCCCTTGTGCTTGCCAGGGAAGCACTTATTCCACTAGGCCATCTCCCTGACTCTGACTTCTTTTACACAGGCTGCTACATAGAAGAATATAAAGTTTTTTGATGACTCAGACTGTCACTGTTGATGTCAATTAAAGAACCATGCTGTAAAACAGAAAGCCCCATCAGGAACTTCAAAGGTATGTAAGGAAGCTGTGCTGTGCTTTCCAAGTTTGGGATATTTGGGTTTATGATTGTTTTTTGTCAGGCCTTCATTTCTTTTCTCTTCAGTATTGGCTTCTCCTAATTTGTTCGGTATAAGCTGGCATCAAATGGAAACTGGCTACCAACCACTCTCATTAATTTCATAACAATTTCTCAAGTAGCTGCTAGCTCCCAGACTTCACAGTAGGTATTGAAAACATGGTGGATATGCCATGATTTCCACCTTTTACAATTTCAGTCTTTGCTATGATTATAGACACCTGCTCAAATGCTACATGGAGGTATATGAACAGATAGTTTTGGGAATATGGAGGAAAAGGAAGAGAAGTTAGGGTTCCCTTACTCAGTGGTTAAAAGTAGACAATTGTTAGGTTAGCCTTCAAGAACAGTAGGAATTAACACAACAAGCTAAGTGACAGAAAGCATTTCATACTTGAAACTTTCTGTGACTGAGTCTCACTTCGTAGTTCAAGCTGGCCTTGAATTCAAATTGATCCCTAGTCCTGGGATTACAGGCATGTGCTATCACACCTGGCTTAAAAAGCATTTCATTCATTTTGCTTAAAAGTATGGTCTCTAGTGCCATCCATTTACCAACAAAACTCATATTTATCCTGTTGTCTCAGTGTAAGAACCTGAAAAAGAAAATGGAATTGGAAGGGTACAACAGATATTGGGAAAAGGGAGTGAATTTATTAAAAAAGAATGAGTTACTGAGTTAAGGAGAAGGACAGGAGAAGGAGTAGGGGAAACAGATATATCTATGTTTGTAAACAGGATAGTTTGAACAACTGTACTATGCATTTGTGCTGGTCTATGGAAAGGAGAAGAAAATGTTTAATTTGTTTGGCCTCCTTTACTCTTAATTTCTTATATGTTTCTCCCTTTTTTCTTTCTTATTCCAATTTTGTATGCATATATCTGGTAATGTAAATAACTGGTTGGAAGACAACACTATACATTACAACAAATACTGTGAAATTCATATTACTTTGCTCAGTGAAATTTTGTATCACATGTAGTTTTTTCTGTTTTAATGGTAGTTTGTAGTATCTCTATAAGATAAAAAAAATTTCATTCAGAGGGAGGCAATGAAGGAACTGAGTCTAAACATTTTTATGAAAAATTCTTATTTATGAAAGAGAGCCTTGAGATGCTCAATTGAGAAGATCACAAATGAGTTTTAAGGGTAGGAACAGGCTTGCTGTTATTATGATTATATTCTAGGTTCCTCATTATATTCTGGATGAGCTCTCCAAGTAGCTGAGTTTCAGATAGGGACAAAATAAATATGTTTAGTTTTTTGTACTATGTGGAACATCAAAAGGAGAGAACAACTTTCTATGTGGAGGACTGGATGATCAAAGATTCCAACTGACAGGAAAATAGCTTTCTGTTGCAAAGGTGATAAATACTGGCAAAATTTCAAGAGCACCTTAAATAGAAAAAAAGCTTTTTCTAAGGGAGATGATTTATCCCTTATTTACTCATAGTGTATTTTTAAAAACTTGCAATAATCTTTAAAATGCTTACAGTAATTATTTCAAGAATACAAGGAAAACTATGTTTAGAAATGACAATAGTTTGACTACTGTAATGTTATAGAATGAGTAATATATTTTGAATTACTGACACACTTGGAGGTTCAAATTAGCTTTAAAATACAGTCTAAGGGATGGGTTCATAGACTTTAGGAAAATATATTAACATAGATAAAATGTCTAATGAGTCTACTTTTCCCATTTAATCAAGAATGCATAATAAAATACACAGTCCATGACATTATGAATACTAACAGGACACAGATCCAGAGTAATAAAAATTAAATCATAATGTATGGCTACTATATAACATACAAAAGAATTCATTTCACTTCATCTTATCTGATATCATCTCATTAATCGTGAGGATCAGACAGTATCCATTATCAGTTCACAGTATTGACACAGATGTGATCTGCACAAATACTAGATCGAGAGACATGGTTTAATAGAAAAAATAATTTAGGATTTTTAGTTGATTGCAAGATTAATGAGAGCTAGCAGTGCTACATGGTAGTTCAAAAAACTAATGTAATTTAAGGAGTCTGGTGAAATTTTAAGACCTAGATAAAAATAAGTGCAGGCTCAGTGCTACCATGCAGCAGACCAACTGGACCTCTAGTTATGGTGTTCAGTTCCAGCCCTTCCCTTTGTGGAGAATGAAGAGATTTGAAAGCAGTTTTATGAGGAATGGCTCTATTAACCTATGGAAGTAAACTTGGATAATACTTAGGTGGACATGGTAGCTGTCTACAAACATCTGAAGGTGACCATCTGGAAGGATGAAAAAATTATTTAGAATGATTTTAAAAGTCAGAATTAGAACCACTCAATGAAAGATAGATTTCTGGTCAATATAAGGACAGATTTTTCAAAACTATATTTAAGGAGTTCTCCAAAAGTGAAATGAACTGGCCTGAGGCATAATGAATTCTTTGCCACTGGGGAAATTAAACTAGAAATGAACCTTTTGTTGACAATATTATGGGAGAATGCAATCAATGGTATAAGACTGAAGAACTTGAGTTCCCCAGAGTCTTGGGAATCAATGATGCTATGATTAAACTAAACTTTACTACCTGATTCTGGTCAGATTTCTAATCATTTACAAAAAGTTTTGAATTAGGAAAAAAAGGAACATTATTTTAAAATACACTTGACTTATAGCTTCTTATATTATTGGAAACGATTAACTGGAAAAAGAATGTAGAATCTAGAAGAAAATGGGCATAATTTAATTTTAGAAGGCAATGGTGATGAAAAAGTGATTTGAAGAATGTAACTTCAACCCATAGCTCTTTTTTCAGAAGATGGTTTATGTTCTTACTAATTGATGATCTAGGTATATTTAATTAAGTTGAATGAAATATCCTGTGTAAGTGATTATTATTTTGATTTTTATAATTTGTCAGGTATTTGAATTTAACATAAGCCATCTTGAAGGATGACAATATAAAAAAAGGTTCTGTTGATAGTTTTCCTATTTTTTCTTTTGTGAGGACTGGCAATACCTGGCAAAGCAAGAACATTCACTATAAGACTGATAGTATGCAGAACTGAGAATTGCATAATTTGTAAAACTAAAGAGTAGAACTCAAAACAGAGAAGCATTCAGAGTTTGAGCCCACTGAAAGGAAAAAATCCAAGTACTTGAATCTGTAATTAGTATCCCTTTGTACACCGGTGAAAAAAGTTTCTATTTAACTTTTTATTCTGCCAGAGTTCTTAAATTACATTTTGCTTTGGTTAATAATAAAACCAGCTTGTATGCATATCTGCTTGCAAATACACAGGCTGATGGCATGAGCAAGATTCTCTGATAAATTCAAAGAGGAAAACTATAAAATTAAAAATTGACCATAGATGTGAACTTGAAAGTAGCTAATCCACACACCTGAGATTTGATTTCCTCTGGCTGGTTCAATTGTAAAAGCTCTACACACATTACATTCAAAACTCATCTGATGGCAATTTTTGAGGGGTGGGATGGAAGGCAGTAGGAACTATCAAGGATGGGATAATATTTAGTTTGACTCTTTCACACTGACCTAAAGGTGACAAGGTTTTGGAGGAAATATTTTTTTTGAAATGGACTTACCTCCAGCTACAAGTCCAGATTCTCCTAATTGGATAGCCACTCCAAAGCCCCCAAGTTTAACAGGTGCTGAATTTTCTTTTGAGGCAAGGAGAACACAGTGGGGCTGAAAAGAAAACAGATGGACAAAAAGAACACAAACCCAAATAAAGATTAATTGAAGTTGAACAATTCAATTTACACAAAGCTGAACAACATAACAACACATTAATACCTTAAAGATTCTGAACTATTTTTGCATGCTTGAATTATTTATTCTTCTGTCACATATGGATGATTTCTCTAAATACTTACCTATTTTAGCCAATATTTTAGAAATTATTTCATTCTAAGATTAGAGTATGGTCTTACAGATTACTCAACAAGCACGAATGTTCAAGAAACACAGAGATGTTTTCTTTTTATGCAATGTTATCTTTCTTTGGCTGACAGTTTAGATTTGTTTCAGGAAAAATGTACGCTATTCTTCTGGTCAAAATGTCCCTTGGAATCTCTGACTTGACCTAAAAAACCACTACACCTTGGTCCTTAGGGACTGGGGAGTAGGGAGCTGCCATTTTATTTAGGAGGTGTCAGAGAAGTGATGTTTAATGTATCAATATTTAAACAGAAACCAAAATAAGGGAGAGCAAGCCCCGAGCAAAATGTGGCAGCAAACATTAAGCAGAAAAGATGGTTCTACAAAGGCACAGAAGCATGGGAGGACTGGCATGTCTGGAGAATAGGAAGGATAGAACCTTCTAGAAAAGAATGTGCAAGGAGCAGTATTGTTGGAAACAGGCTCTGAGAAATGATGAAAAGCGGTGCCATATAGGACTCTGAAGCCTTATCAAGACCAGATTTTTATCTGTGACATGTGAAACAACTAAAAAGTTTTGCACAGGGGAACACGTTAAGCAGTATTAAGTTTGAAAGGATCACCCTTGCTGCTCTGTGGCTAAGTGCTTGTAGGAACATAAGAGTAGAAGAAGGAAGACCAGGCAAGAAAAGATGGTGACATGTAAGGATTTGTTGGTTTCAGTGTGTGGTCAGTTCTACCCAGTGTGAAATGGCGACAGGAATGAGAAAAGATAAAAAAGACAAAGGCTGGGCTAGGTGGTGGCTGGTCTGCCTGTTTGGTGAGAGAACCAGGAGCAAAACAAAATGTTTACTTCTAACTGTGCAAAGTTAGTAACATGTTACACAAGGTTACCTAGCGACTAATAGCTGACTTTTACCAGACAGGATGTTTATCTCAGGACTGAGGTAGCTTGTTTGCTTTAGGCACTGAGGTCTAGTCCTGCCAACACACATTTGACCAATTTTCCAGCTTCCGCAGCTCCCAACAGTGACATAGAGTAGAGTGACAGAGGCAAAGTGCTATAACAAGAAGTAATCAAATTCAGTAGTCTGAAAGCAAAGCTGACAGAAATTGCTGCTGGATTTGGCTAATGATATCCATATGGCATCATTTAATATGTCCCCTTGCTCACCTCTATTTCCTATACAATGTTAGATTTTTTCATAGCACTGGTGACTGAATCTAGGGCCCTGTGCATCTTGGCAAGTGATATACAACTGAGCTACACCTCCAGTCCTGGGGTTAGATCTAGAATCCTGACTAGATTCAGGTTTAATTTTAGTTTTATGCACTATTTCATATGTGATGTGACTAGTATATCACTTCAGGAAAACCATGTCTAATTCTCCTAGTTTTAGTAACAGAACTCATTGTCTTACTTTTAGTGACAGGATTCAGCAGTAGATTCAGGTGTTGTCTTTCTGACCTATCATTATAAGATTCACCATCACTTTTTCACTCAATGATGTAGCAGCCATTGATTCATAATTTGGGCTTGTCAAATGGAAGTTTTCCTTATCATTTTGTTGTGAAAACTATCAGAGATTATTAAGGAAACTGTATAGCAAACACCACCTATATAGTAATTTACCATCCGGACTCCACAATGTTGTGTTATATTTGTTTATCATGTATCTATTTATAACTCTATTCTCATTACATATTACTTTGTGCCACACTTCAACACACATTATTAAAGCTTAATATGTACTAAAGTTACTTTATGTGAAATTCATATACCACAAAGCATATAAATCATTAAAGGACCACAGAGGGGTTTGATGAATTGCATACAACTATATAATCTGAATCTCCATTATCATCCTAGAAACCTCCTTCACTTGATTCACATTCAATCTCTGCTGTCATATTCCTGCACTGGGAATATTTTTCACCACAAGTTTATTTTGCCTATATTAGAACTTCATATGCATAAACCTATAATATGCACTCTTGAATGTATAACCCTCACTTAGCATACTCGTATTTTGTTGATCAGAAATCCCTTTTTTATTACTGAGTAAGTAGTATTCTACTATAAAAATTTATCAGTTTGTTCTCTGGATAGACATTTGAGCTCTTTTTTGGTTTTTGATATTACGACGGAGGGTGCTATGAAGTATTTCTAGACTAGCAAGTTGTTTTCTGGACAACTTCCAAAGGTGACAAATGAAGGTTTTGCTCTGTATTATCACAGACTCACAGACTTTTAAACATTTGATGTATTTTAATTAATTGCTGCCTTTTTATTTTGGTCCTTAAATTATCCCACTTTTGGTCAGTATGGACTCCTTTAAATCAGCTCTCATGTCTTTTTTAAAGACTCTAAGATTCTGCTAATGTTCTTGGTTTCAAGTAGAAGATGATGCCCCCCAGATCATTCTGTTCATCTCTCTCTCTGTCCCGCCCCAAGAGTCTCACTGGGTAATGCTGATGTAGCCAAGATTGGCCTCAAATTCACAGAGATCTTCTTGCCTTTGCCTCCTGACTGTTGGAATTACAGGCATGAACCAACACACCTAGATAGCCTGTTAATTTCTTTAGAATTTTTTTTGTGCTGTTGGTTGAACCCGGGCCTTGCACATAGTAGGCAAGTGCTCTACCACTAAGCTACACCCCTAGGTCCTTATTCTATTGATTTCTTGTCCACATCTGGAATCAGTCACTGCTCCAAGGAGCACTATTTCTTTTCAGTGAGCAAAGGTATTTAAATCCATAATGTGGGTACTAGGTATATTACAGCTACTGAGTTATCACTGGTTTGCTTTTTCAGTGGACAGAGATAAAAATATATATTTTTAGAAAGAGAAAATAAATCACCAATGTATGCTAATATTTTTACTGAATTATAGGGTTTTTATTTGAATTTGGTCAGTACTCTTGATACCTAGTGATATTAACAGAATTACTCTTTGCTTTGTCCTGCACTATATGTGCATACATATTAAAATAACAGTAGCTATATCACCAGTAACAAGAACACTATATTCTGCTTATAATTTCTTTGTGGTTCCATTTGTTCTTGGGCTACACTGTACTCTATCAGGTAAGCCCAGTCAAAATGCTGTATTATTACTGAGTAAAGTAAGAATCCATGTCTGGGAAGGCTACTGGTTAGCACAGCTATTTAAGTGCCTGCTTATGCAAATGCAGTCAGGTGCAGCATACTTCCGTTCAATCCCTAGCTCCTCATGCCTTACCAGACCTGCCCTTAAGGCAGCCTGAGCCAGCCAAAAAAAAATAAGAATCCATATCTATATAAATAAGGAAGTGAGTGTATGGTGGAGAAGGAAAGGTTTTTCTTTAAGTAAAACACAAACTGAACATAGAAAAAAATGCTATGCTGGAATTAAGTTGTCAATTTTTAAATTTTTAGTTTAATTTTGTTTTTGTGTATTTAGTATAGGGTCTGCAGGATTTCACTACATAGATGGGACTCGTAGAGTTTCTCCTGTTTTCAGCCTCCCAGGGTACTGGGATTACAGGCGTGCACCACCATGCCCAGTGTCTCAGCACTCCACGGGGTAGGGGCCTGCATGGCACACTAGGGATCAAACTCCTGCCACTGTGCTCTGCCTGAGCAGACTCTTTAGTTCCCTGAGCTATGTAGTTTACCTTGTCAGTTTTTTATTTTATTTATTTATTAAAATATGAATATAGTCAATGATTTGTATCAAGCAGACAGTAACGACGTCCCATAAAAATGATTAAATCATCCTAACTGACTCAGGAAAGCATGATCAAAGATGCTAATCAGTGGGTGAAAGTTCAGAGAGTGCTAAGGATACTTATATAATCTCAGAGTATCACACCGAAGAATATTTCTTGATTACAAAGTAGAAAAGAACAATTTTATAGAGGAGAAACTGGCAGAAAATAGCAAAGTAAACAACGCTAGCAATGGGACTAGTTGACATAGCATATGCTTCCTCATGCAATGCACTTAGAATTCAGCAACACTGCTGTGGTATTTCTGTCAAGACACGCAATCCAGATCTAGTTATAAGGAAACACTGCAGAAAGCCAAGCTGAGAGGCTGTCTAGGAAGTAACTGGCTTATATTCTTCAAACACAGTTCTAGGTTAAAGGGATTAGGTGAAACTAAAGGACTGTGACAGTTAAAGGCTATACATGATCATGATTCTATCTTTGCTGTAAACGAAATAAGAATATTATTTCAATGTTAAATTCCTTGATGTTTCATTATGGCACTGGGACTATATAAAGAATTACTTATCTTTAGAGAGAAATATGGATGAATAAAGTAACAGATATGTAAATGGATATACCCTACCCTTGGTAATTCAATTTTTTTCTTTTATTCTGGGCCTCTGCCTTTATTTTGTTCAAGAAATCTGATGGAAAAGAAAATTTATCAAATTGCATCTATTTGAAAAACCACATTTATTAAGGGTTTTAAGAATCAATTGATAGAGCAATTTCCAGGTATTAAACCATGGCTTAATCAACTCATGCCCAAGAAAGATAGTGCTAAAATAATGTGATACTATGAACATATAGAAATGCTTATAGCAAATGGAGCATTACTATATTTTAGACAAAAAGAAGGGCCTTTGATCCAACTCTGATGTTACTTCAGAAATATCCTTTTGCATGTCATCCTTGCGCAGGGGCCATGCTAATTTTCTCTGTATTGTTCCAGTTTTAGTATATGTGCTGCCGAAGCGAGCACAGAAATATCCTTTTGACCTGCCACACCAGTAGGTTGATAAAGGCATCGTCAAATTTGTAGTCAATGGAGCAATTATAATGTGTACTGGCTTAATTTTTCCTGGAGCTGAGCTGTACTGTGTGGAGTAGATACCATTGTTATCTCTCAAGGCTCTTCAAAAACTCAAAATTATTTCAGTTTCAAAGAGTTTCTACCAAAACACATTTTTCTTTGAGACAGGGTTTTGCTATGCAGTTCAGGCTAGCCTTGAATTCACTGTGATCTTCCTACTTCACCCTCCTGTGTACTAGGATTTATTATACACATGTGCCACAAAGCTGGGCCCAACATGGATTTATAATAAAAGATAAACAGTGAAAATATGGACATCCTGTGCAATATAACCATCACTTCTGAGGTCTCAAGCAATTGTAAACTTACTAAGTTATTCAATAACCTATAAGAACTTGGAGGGCCAGGGAGATAGCTCAGCAGCATAAGTGCCTGCCTGACAAGTACAAAGTCCTGAGTTTGATTCCCGGTACCAGAAAAAAAAAATTGGCAATTAAAAATATCTTGGAATTCCTGTAGAATATTAAGCTAAATATAATTGTACACAATATCACAGTCTTTCATCAGAATTTTTTTAAAGAAATCATACTTCTTATCATGGAGACTGATGCATCAAATGCATTATAATTTTAACACTTTTTAAATGTATTTGGTACACGGTATAGGGTCTCACTATGCAGGTTCAGCTCATAGTGATTTTCCTGTTTTTAGCATCCCCAGAGCTGGGATTACAGGTGTTCACCACCACGCCCAGTCTTGGTGGCTAGCTTAGCCTACCCAGGGGCAGGGCTGGCATTGCATGTGGTACAGGGGATTGAACCCAGTCCCTGCACTTGCCTAAGCAGGTGCTTAGTCCACTGAGCTATCTGGCTGGCCTGCATTATACTTTATATAATTTGTATGCACAGTATTATTATACTTTTCATGAAAGCAAAATACCAAGTAGATGACACCAACTGTAACATCACCTTGTTTAATATTTTATTAAAATCTTTCATTATTAATACTATTAACATACACTAAATTAATGAAGGATAACAGTGCCATCAGACCCAAGTGAATACATAAGATTGAGGGCCAGTTTTTTTAAATTTATTTTTTATTTTATTGAAGTGCAAATATCAATGAGACAGTTTTAAGACACCTTAACAACACAGATTTGATAAATTAATACACTGCAAACTGTTTTTATAATGTTTTGGTATTGTACAAGGTGCATACATGATATTATACTTACAGATATTATTATAGCAGATGTCTCTTATAAGTAAATTAAGAGAGTGTAGCTGTTTACTAATCTTACCTTTTATACCTGAATTATATCACAGATTCAATAATTGATACTTTCTACCTTGTTATTTTCCTAGTGGTTGTCCATAGTACTAGAAGCCAACATAATATCCTGTCCAACCACCATTAGTGTAAATCTTGCCTCCCATAGAATTATGTAGAAGCAGGGCGTATCTATCCCAACTGTACTGTCTATACACACACCTCATGATTCTTCCTTTGTATACTCCTTCCTTTATCTAGACCTGTCAAAGATGGGTGGGGGGGGCAGTGTAGTGTTTAAATCAATGTTGAGATTATGAGGCAAGTTCATCTGTTTAAGGGGCTAGCCTTCCTCAGAAGATAATTTATACATGGAAAAACTAAGGAAATTGATCCACTGGAATTTCTTCAAATAATATCACATTTATTAAGAATAGGTCATGGACAGGAAAAATAAAATCATTCAAACACATTAATGCAATTAATATTTGCTTCTTAGAATGAAAATTAAAGAACTCCAAGTTTTATTATTCGATACTTTGAGAAATATAACTTAATAAAATCATTTCTACTTAAAATCCTAATTGAAGGGCCAACTAGACAGGTCAGTGGACTAAAGCATCTGCTTAGGCAGGCACAGGGACTGGGTTCAATCCCCAGCATGCCGTGCCAGTCCCATCCCTGGGGTGTGCTGAGACAGTGATTGAGAATGGGTGTGGTGGTGTATGCCTGTAATCTCAGCACTGGGGAGGCTGGAAACAGGAGAACCACTATGAGTCTGATCTGTGTAGTGAGACCCTGTAGACCCTGTACTAAATACATAATTAAAAAAAAACTAATTGATATAGAAAGTGACATGTCTCACTATTAATGTCTAGTTCTCATTAAATGGATTATTTTGGCAGTTACATACTATGTTTGTGCAGAAGTTGTTTTTTCTTTTTGGCTGGCTCAGGAGGCCTTCAGGGCAAGTCTGGTATGGCTTGAGGATTTGGGGATCGAACCACAGCATCCTGATTACTTTGTTTAAGAAGTCACTTAAACAACTGAGCTAATGGGAGGCCCCCTACATACTATGTTTGTGAAATACAGTAAACACAGAAAAGCTAACAAGCAAGAATTTGTTTCAAATAATTAAACAAAGTTGGATTAGAGGAAGGAATAACAGTCGTGTAACCCAGAGAAGTAGTTAAAAACTGAGTTACAGGCATCAGTCTTATGTGGAAGACTAATTCAACTGCAGACTTCTTAATTCCGGCATACTCTATTTTTTTCTGGTACCGGGGATCAAACTCAGGACCTTGTGTTTGCCAGGCAGGCTGGCTATCTTCCCAGCCCCTTAATTCCAAAATATGTTAAATTGGTTTATCTTTGAAGCAAAAGTGACAAAAAATCAAATTAAGTAAATCACTGAAACATTTAAAATTTCCACTGTAAAAGTAGAAAGCACAGTTTCTATACCATAATTTTTATTGCTTTTTATCAGTTTTGAGATTCTTTCATTTTACTCAATATGTGAACACAGAGGACCTAAAAGGCATAATAAATTGCTTTCCTTAAAAATATATAGAAGAGTGAGAGACTGAGAAGGACAAATAAAAGTAAAAAAATGTTAACATGGTATTAACACCTGAGTGAAAAGTATCTTTGTACCATTGTTGTAACTTTTTGATAAGCCTAAAATTATACACACAAAAACAAAATTATGCACAAAACTCATCCTATATTAGAATCATTTGATGGGGCCAGGGAGATGGCTCAGTGGAATAAGCGCTTCCCTGGCAAGCACAAGGTCCTGAGTTCAATCCCTGGTTCCTCAAAAAAAAAAAAAAAAAGAATCATTTGAAATAATTCTCCTTATGGTTATGCTTTCCTTTCGCAATATTTCATTTGTTTTAATTAGATTTGGATTTAGTTTGGTATTTAATTACAAAAATATTTGACCATAGTTCCAAAGTCAACAGCTAAATACTGTTCAGAGAGGTTTAGTTTTTTGCCTTCTTCCACTGCCTGCAATCTTCTATTTCTCACTGGTAACTGTTTTCATTTAATTATTGGCTTTTTCTTCAATGTTAGGATATAAAAAATATTTTAAAATACAAAAATACATGTAACATTTGAGTTTTCCACACAATATATTTTATAGATACAGAGAAAGTTCTCTTCTGGATGCTTCTATTTTCTTAGTGGAATAAAAACAATCATCAGGTGGGGTGTGGGAAACAAGAGGAGAGTAACTGAAAGTCTAAGAAGGATGAAGGTATGATAAGTACTTTCAGAAACTAGGCAGTGGTTCTCAAACTGGACCCCTTCCCCAGAATTCCTGGTGTATAGCTCTGAGATGAGGTCAAAAGAACACATTTTTGGAGAGGGGGAGAAAAAAAGAAAGAACACATTTTTAACAAGCTTCTGAGTGATGTTGATGCTGTGGGTCTGGAAGCCATGCTCTAAGAATTACAGCACTAAGGAAATACAGCTGGCAGCAAAGGGGCTCACTTAAAGTTTGTGGCCATGAGTCTGCAGGGAGTCCAACCAAGGTGGTTGTCTGTATCGATTCATGTGTCCTTTCATTAGCTAACTAAGATACAGTGCTGGAGGAGCCAGCGAGATGAATTCACCAGGGTTGGGATTTAGAAAAAGAGAGGATGGTGATATCAGTAACTGAAGGCACCAAGGAAGCATATAGATTTACTTTTCTACTTCTATCTTCATATGCATAAAAAGCTTGCAATATCAACAAAAGACATCCAGGAAGGGTAAGTAGAAAAGGCTATGTAGAAATGAGCTGAAAACACCGAGCTAAGCAAACATTTCAGAATGAATAGGAAAAAGCTCACATAAAGTACTAGAAAAATATTGTATTCAAATCTGGTGGTAGTCTTGCTGACTCACACTGAAGAGAAGATGTGGTTACAATGTGAGAAAGCTAAAGACTGCAAACATACAACTAGCATTATGAAAATGGATGGCTTATGTGTGAGAAGATAGCATGGTATAGAAAGAAATATTTATACTAGACTTTATGAGAAGGAAAGCTTAATAAGAAAACAGTCACAGAACAGTCTTGCAAGGATCTTGAAGAGTTATTTGTATATCTATGTTCACTTCAGTATTATTCACGTCCACCAACAGATGAAAGGTTAAGAAAATGAGATATACCCACACAATAGAATGTTATACAGCCTTATCAGTCATATGCCACAATGTGGATGAATCTTGAGCACATTATGCTAAGTGAAATAAGCTAGTCAAACACTATGTGTTTCTTCTTCTACAAAGTAGCTAAAATAGTCAAAATCATAGCAGTAGAAAGTACAGTCATGGTTGCCAGGGATATGGATAAGGGGAGAGAAAACTAGTGTTTAGTGAGTATGGGGTTTCAATTTTACAGGATGAAAATGTTCTAGTGATCTGTTGCATAGCAATGTGATAATACTTGACACTACTGAATTATACACTTAACAACAGCTAAGATAGTAAATATAATGTTATGGAGTCTTTACCTCAAGAAGACAAAACAGTCCTAGGCCAGTATGGTAATCCTCCTTAGTGGTTCTCAGAGGGAAATCAAGGCTATAAAATATTTTTATTTTAGCAATTTAAAAATACTGTCGCTCTTCTTCTGTGAAGTGTCTATTCTCTTCACTTGCCCATTTTTTGATTGGTTATTTATTTTGGACGTCTAACATTTTTAGTTCTTTATATATTCTAGATACTAGTCCTCTGTCCTAGAAATAGCTGGCAAAATTTTTTCTTATTTTTTAAAAGCTGTCTTTTCACTGTTGTTTCTTTCTCTGTGCAGAAGCTTTCAAATTTGATATGTTCCTATTTGTTCATTTTTGGTACTATTTCCTGTGCAATCAGAAATCTGTTCATTAAGTCTTTGCCTATGCCTGTGACTTCAAGTGTTTCCTAAGACTTTAAGTCTTTAAGGGGACAGAGAGGAAAGGGGATGAAAAAAGGATTCCTTGTAGGTATCTGGCACAGGTATTATTATATACACTATTATGTACATGTGCCAGATCCCTACAAGGAATATAAGCATTGTGTACTGCAAACATGTACAAATGGATACAAATTAAAATATTGTCCCATATATTATATTTATAATAAACTAAAATCTATGAAGAATATAATGTTCAGGAGAGGATACCCAGAAATAATTAGAATGTCAGTTAAAAGCAGATGAACTAAGTATTATGTGGTTAAAACAGAGATGCAGGGTAACAGCTACAGGGAGGA
Organism: Ctenomys sociabilis; assembly: GCA_004027165.1. Classification (NCBI taxonomy): domain Eukaryota; kingdom Metazoa; phylum Chordata; class Mammalia; order Rodentia; family Ctenomyidae; genus Ctenomys; species Ctenomys sociabilis. Next base: position 63,903 of record PVKA01006143.1, on the reverse strand, counting down.
TAAAAGCTTACTTTTCATGTTAAAAGATCCCAAAGAAAAGGGAAATGATACTAAACTGCAGAGCCAGCAATTACATAGCTAACTGGTAGTGGTTAAATACTGGAGTAGAAGCAAAACAAAACATGTACAATCCTATACCTATATTCCTTAAAATAAAGATTGTTTTAATTTAATTCCATGAGTTTAGCGTTTTGATTAAAAGGAGAGAATACCATCACAAATCTCATGTAGTCCTATAATTATAATATTGTTTTAGGAAACAAATCTAAGCTCTGAAAAGTACACATGAAAATATACCAAGATAATGCAGAGAGCAAAAAATACTGAAGCAAAAGGAGTAAAAAAGATTATGAATGTTAGTATAATTCAGGATGTGGATAACAATTTCTAAAATAAATCCAGAAAGAATCAAATTCAATATTTGTGCTTTAAAAGTCTACATAGCACATACACATCATTTCTTAGGAAAGACAAGAAATGCTTATTTCTGCTTATAATATTCTAGGGTGAGGAAAACTTTCTTTAATTTTTAAGTTGTAGGTTATTTGTAAAGAAGATATAATTTTCTAGTTATGTGTTAATTGACTGTCAAGTTGTTGCATGGGGGTGGGATATTTTAATATCTTTAAAAAGAGATTAAGGGCTGTCATAATGAAAAAAGAAAGAAAAGAGGAAAAAGAGACCTTATCAGCACATGTGAATATAAAAAGAAGAGGACCCAACCAATTGCACCACGACCGGATGGAAGAGCTCAGCTGACAAACCCAGCCCAGTCTAGGGAAGCTTGAGGTTTAGCTGCTTATACTTCAGGAAAGTTTGAACTGTAAGTATGAATTGATTCACTTTTAATTGTATAAATTAGCCTCAGTTTAAGTTTGATTACCTAAACATTCAAACTGAAATATGATTAATGTTGATAAGGCTACTCAGATATCAACAATTCTTTGATGTTAGAGTCACTGAATACATTGCTTAAGGTGCCACCTCTGTCTTGATTAACTTTTAAGACAAATCACATTGTTTATACTGCATTTGTATATGGCATAAAGATTTAAAGATCTACTTGAATCAATCAATGCAAAGCTATTTGCAGATACTATCAAACTTTAGTTCTAATGTATTTTAAATTATCTATAATGTTTGACTTTATTGTTATGTCTTCTTCCTGTTTTCTAAAAAATAGCATTTTATTATATTACTCAGTACTTTAGGATAATTACCAGATCAATTAAATTTTAAGTTTGATGTTTCTGAAATAAGGCAAAAATTAGAGAAAGGAATAAGCAAACTATACTGAATTCAAATAACTACAATTGAAGTTTTTGACATAGTTAAGCTTATATAAAAACAATATACTAATAGTATTATTTCCAAAATAATGATATTAATTTTTATTCAACTCAGCAATTATTACAATGTTTGAAGCATGATCTGAAGTGATTCAGTCATTATCAAGTCAAACTAAACCCGGTGAAAGATTGATACCACTGAAGATAGGTATGTATTTTAATATAGCGGTGTAGTACTTACGTAAACATATACAAATTCCATTGGAAAAGCCTCTGGTTATCTGGAACCACAGTGGAATCTGTTGCGTACTACTCATTCAAGACCTTAAGACCACAACTCCTATGTGAGCCAGTAGAAAAAGAAAACCAAAACTTGGGAGGGTAACAGGGAAGTCTTGGCAGGTACAATGTACTCACGTGATCATAAGTTGTGGAGTAGGGCTTGCCAAGTAGCACTATCTACTATTAGAAAACTGTCATGACCACTTCAATAAAGCACATGGGTCACACACAAGGCTTGCTATGTCAACACAGGGGTTTGTTTTTCTCTCTTCCCTGGAAATTCTTAAGGTATCAAATAGTTTTCAAAATATCAATTCATGGCCTTAAGAATACTAAGTAACACTGCAATGTGTTAACAGACTTCAAAGGACACAAAACCAACCACTTTGAAACAGAATCTAATCTGTTGATTTTTAAATAAATAATTGAATGCTAGCTATTTGATACAGGGTTCTACATGATATGGTAGTGTTTAAACAAATACATTGCTTTTACTTTATTATGTTTTAAGCTTGAGAGGATGTAAAGCCAGAAAGATTTACTGGTAGTCTTGTCTATTACTTATTTATTTTACTTGCTGATTAGAGCTGAGGCAAATGGTTTTGGGGTATGTGTTTTGTGCTAGCAGCTTTCCAGAAACATCTTGATTATTGTTATCAGGCCCAGAAGTACATTTGAGAAGATATTCTCTGGAGGTGTGACAAAAATTCTAATGAATAATTTGTGTTTCTGTAAAGTCTAGGTTTATTTATTTAGGATAATGGACACAGTGAATAAAAAGATTAATTTTCTAGAAATAATTTTCTAAAGAAATAAAGAAATTAATTTACTGGATGACATAATCTTTTAAAATCACAATAGTGAATAATGTTAAAGGAATCATGCCAAAATCCCATTAACAAACTCAGTGCTTCTAAGGAAATGGTGATCAGATGTGAGGGAGAGAGGTTTTGGTGAAAAGGATTTGGCTTTCAAAGTCAGAGTTGAGTCTCAACTTGGAAACTGTCATTTAACAGCAGCATGGCCATGGGTAAGGTTCATAACCTGCTTCATATTTCATGATTTCACACAGACAATGTAAAATTATGTAAATGAAATAATATGAATATGTTCAATACAGTATCTGGTATACAGCAAGTGTTAAATAAATATTATTTAGTGGCTTGGCATTGTAGCTCAAGGGTTCAATTTTGACTCTACTTTAGATTCCCCTAAGGTGCTTTAAAAAGAAGCCAGTGTATGAAGCCCATTCCATACCAATTACATCAGAGTATCCTGGGAAAGATCCAGGCACTGGTATCTGGAAAAAGCCCCTCGGGGAATTCTAATATGCATTGTGGATTGAGCACCAGTGAAGAACCAACATCGTGAAGAAAATCTTTTCTATGCACTTTGAAATTGGTGGCAGTCTTGAAAAGTCTCCATTGGCAAGACCTTACTGCCTCCTGAGTTAAACTCTTTCCTTCTATCTTATAAGGAAACATATTTTCTTATAAGGAAGTAACCAGTCTGCACAGCTTCTATCACTGTTTCTTGCTCTGCTTTCTGAAGATAGGGTGATACCTGTTTCTCCATGGCCTGTGAAATGTTCTCATCTGTGGGATCAAGTACCTATTTCCTTCAACTTCCTTCTGGGATCTGAGCCCCTGTTTTCCCCATTTGGTCCATGACTTTTTCTAAGTGTGCAGCTGAAGATGTGGAGATACTACATCATAGGGGAGATCCCATCAGCTGGGGGCAGAATCAGGTCACTAGCAATAATCATTTAAGACACTGTGTATCTATTGAATTAGAGTTGACATTAGTCTTTGTGGCAGGTATATCATTGCTGGCACAACAAACAGTTCTATTTCTGTTAATACTTTTCTAGTATTTATACCTTTAATACTCACATGTAGAACTTTGCATATATTTTTACTAAGTTCTTTTATTCAGTAAGACTGTGCTTAGCACTTAGCACATGGAGGCAAATAAAAAAGACTTGGTTCTTAATCTTAATGGGGTTTAGAATCTAAATCAAAGATAAAAACATACTTACAATGAGTTTTTAAAGTCTTTTCAGCTACCTCAGAGCTCAGAATCACATCATGTCTGATGTAGACGTTGTCCTGCAGTTCTTTCACCAGTGGAAAAGCTGTTTCTACCTAAGTCTCTGAAAGCTCCTGATATAACCACATAACACAGGTCCCTCTACACATATTCTTTTCTTCTTTGGGCTAGTGCAAGATTATATTATCTGTGTCATGTTTTTTTTTGTAGCCTGCCGTTCTTCCTAGATTGTCCTTTCCTTTTAGAATGTCAGATCACAGGAAAGATAGTTATAAGTTTCTACAAGCTTTGTGATATCTGTTTTACTTCATTTGGGAGACAAGACAGACTAGATTCAGTCTGCCTACCTTCCTGCCTGCCTGCCTCCCCCACTTCCTTCCTCTCCCTCCACTGTTTTAAACTCTGGAGACAGCTCACACTAGGTCTCTTCTTCTTCCCCTAGATGGTTGTTCTTCTTTGATAGAATATTAAGTCTACTAAAATGGTTTCCTCTTCACCAAAGCACATGCACAGTTTTAAGAATTCATATACTTTTAATATTTTTATTTCTGTATAACATTAAATGAAGAAATTATTGTTAATAAGGTCCACTCTATATTATTGCATGCTGGGTTTGAATGTTAACTGTTACAAAATGTTTACTGAGAGCAGAGATTCTGTCTTACCTTCATGTTCCAAATAGTATACAGCTAAGTGTGAAACAGCTACTAAAATGCAATTAATCAAAAGATATTTTTAAAAACTAACTTTTCCTTCCTTCCTGTCCTTTTCTTCTTTTGTTTCTATTTTTAAAAAAATAGAAGACAGGGCCTTGCACAAGCAAAGCAAATGTTTTACTACTGAGCCACATCCTCAGCCTCAAAGCTAATCTTTATTTGAACAGAGACTTGTTAATGTGTTGGATCAAGTTTTTCATACATGTTTTTCATATTTACAGAGAGAAGGCTGAGGCTTAGAAAAGATGAGGTTATTTGCCCTTGACCATAGTTAATTAGGTCTGATTTTAAAAATCTTGCTCTGAGATTTGCACTAATGGTGGTTGGGCAGGATATTATGTTGGCTTCTAGTACTATGGACAACCACTAGGAAAATAACAAGGTAGAAAGTATTAATTGTTGAATCTTTGATGTAACTCAGGTATTAAAAATAAGATACGCAAACAGCTACACTCTTTCTTTACTGGTAAGAGACATACACTATAATAATGTCTGTAAGTATAATATCATGTATGCACCTTCTATGATACCAAAACATCATGAAAATAGTTTGCAATGTATTAATTTATCAAATACATCTTGTCAAGGTATCTTAAAACTGTCTCATTGATATTTGTACTTCAATAAAACAAAAATAAAAAAAATAAAAATCTTGCTTTGAACATCTTTATGTAACTAAGACTAAATGTTATGGGGCCTTCTGAAATCCTCTCCAATATGTTCTACTTCTTTATGATGGGCTCTTGACTGAGCTCTTCACAGCAGACAGATGTCTAGGAAATGTCCAGAACAGGTAGCATCCGAGACATTCTCTGCTTCCATAAACAAGTAGAATTCACAAACTATGTCTTAGAAAGTTCTAGCAACAGTTTCAGTGTAGTAGCCCAGTGCCTATATAAGCTTTAGCTGCTTTCAGGATCTTGGATTGCACATTTTATTTTCTATTTACTTTATCATCCTATTTCTAGGTTAGAAATTGCTAACTGCCCCTGCCACCTGATTTGGTTTTGACTGTCTACTCTGTTTTCCCGTGCAGTGCAACAGTCTAAAAGGGGCAGCTTCTGGCTCTCGTCATCTGTCATGGTGATTACATGTTCCTGTAGGCACAAATGATCTTAGTACTCCACTTGGTTGTAGGTTGAGAAGGAAGAAATTCAGGGCCCTCTCCTTATTCTCATTATAGCATGAGAGACTGTCTCAGTTTAGCTGGCACATACCATGTGGCAATCTGGGTCAAAACAAATGAATTCTACATACAGGGAGAGGGGGAAAAAGCAAGGAGATTCCATGAAGCTGGCAGTGGGCCCAACTCACTCATGGCTGGAACTACCTTTTGAGAAATTAGTGCTCATCTTTGAAAAATAATTTCTCTTTGCCTCCATCTCTATTTCCATAGCAGCTTCCCTAATAATGATTATGTAGTTAAATTATTTTAACATAATAGATGAGATAAACTGAGTGCATACCACAGCCACAGAAAAGGTTAATGATGCTACTATACATATGATATAGTTATTCAAATAGCCTGAAGTACGAAAAAGTAGTTTTTCCTAATGTCTGGAAAGAAATCTTTTATTATTTATGCTTTGAGCTGTTCTTGAAGTAGCAAATGCCTCAATGTCTGTCATTTTTTATAGGAAACTTCTGAAGATATAACAACCACACACAGGGGATATGTCATTTAGCACCTTCTTTTGACTTGAAGGAAGAAATCAAACTATAACAATGGCAACTACTTCAGCAGGGAGCTTGCCTTGCTCCTCCCATGGGATGTACTTTGTGACTAATCACAGCGACCAAGCCCCACAGAACTTCTCAGGAGCATCAAATGTTACTAGGTGTCACATGGAGGAACAATTACTATCTACTTTGTTAACAATATTCTACTCTGTCATTTTCATCGTGGGACTAGTTGGAAACATAATTGCCCTCTATGTATTTCTGGGCATCCACCGCAAGAGAAATTCCATTCAAATTTACCTACTTAACGTAGCCATTGCAGACCTTCTGCTCATTTTCTGTCTTCCTTTCCGAATAATGTATCATATTAACCAAAATAAGTGGACTTTAGGTGTGATTCTCTGCAAGGTTGTAGGAACGCTATTTTATATGAATATGTACATCAGCATTATTTTGCTTGGATTCATCAGTTTGGATCGTTATATAAAAATTAATCGGTCTATACAACAACGGAGGGCAATAACAACCAAACAAAGTATTTATGTTTGCTGTATAGTATGGACAATTGCTCTTGCTGGATTTTTGACTATGATTATTTTAACACTTAAGAAAGGTGGGCATAATGCCACAATGTGTTTTCATTACAGAGATAAGCATAATGCAAAGGGAGAAGCAATTTTTAACTTCATTCTTGTGGTAATGTTCTGGCTGATTTTCCTACTGATAATCCTTTCATATATTAAGATTGGCAAAAATCTATTGAGAATTTCGAAAAGGAGGTCAAAATTTCCTAATTCTGGTAAATATGCCACTACAGCTCGAAATTCCTTTATTGTATTAATCATTTTTACTCTATGCTTTGTTCCCTACCATGGCTTTCGATTCATATATATTTCTTCACAGCTAAATGAATCATCTTGTTACTGGAAAGAAATCGTTCACAAAACCAATGAGATTATGCTGGCTCTTTCATCTTTCAATAGCTGCTTAGATCCAGTCATGTATTTTCTGATGTCCAGTAATATTCGCAAAATAATGTGTCAACTTCTCTTTAGACGATTTCAAGGTGAAGCAAGCAGAAGTGAAAGCACTTCGGAATTTAAGCCAGGATACTCCCTGCATGATACATCTGCAGCATCTAAACTGCAGTCCAACTCCAAAGGTACCTGAGGCACACATATTAAAGTGATGACACAATCTTAATTCCTTGAGTATCTAAAAAATTATGGCATAAAGCTTTAGCATTTATAAAACAGACCTTCTCAAAATACTGTTTATATTTGTGATAATTTCATTTGCTTAAATGTAAGAAATTTCATGGTAAAGAAAAGCTTACACTTATCACTGAATTTTAAACCTGCATGTAAAATTTTCTCAAAATATATTGTTAAACTAGCACTCTTAACATGGATTAGAAAGTTAAGTGAAATTCATGGAATTAACAACAAAATAATTCAAGGAAGTGTCAGTTTCTCTCAAACTACTAAGGTAATTTCCAGAATCAGGTACTTAATATTAATTTAAAGTACACTAAGTGATTTGGGGGCTGACTTCAAATATCCAAAAATATATGTTGTGTCTTTTGTAAAAGCCTGTATAACTTGCCACTATATTCATTTATGCATAAATTTATATTAACAGATTAAATAATAAAATTTTAATAAAAATAAGATCACCCTTATCTTTATTGCTTAGATAAAATAGAAATAAATACTGTCTGTAAAAATCAAATAGAAAAGCAAGAAGGAGTTCTTAAAACTAAACCTTACTTAAAAGAGAATCAAAAATAATTCAGCCATCTCAGTTACACTAATAGAGTAAAATTGAAGATGTGCATACTTTATGTTACTGCAAGGTATATATTTTATAGAATTACTCAAGTATGTACACAAGGAAATGTGTTGTGATGTTCAGTGAACTGTCCATGATACTAAATAATTGGGAATAATGCATCAGCAAAAGCATGGAGAAGCAAATCAGTTCATTCATGCCATGGAATACCACATAGCACCTCAATGTAATTAGTTATATTCACACACCAACATGAGGAATGCTCACAAATAATGTTGAATAAAAAAGAAAACTACACAGATTTGTGAAAGGCCATGTACTAGATGAATCGTCTTATGTAGAATACAAAGACACATAACAATGTATTCTTTATGGATTCAAATATATACATGCACAATTAAAATATAAAACATGCCTGGTAATATACATAACATATATCCCTTCCTAAGGTTAAAACTAATATCTGGACAGATTTGACATAAACATGGAAAAATGTTAATGTCTATTAAATCTGGGTGCTAGGTATATGGGAATTATATTATTTTGGGCACACTAGGTGTTTAAAAGATTTCATTTAACAATAAATAAAATTTATAAGTTAGCATTAAAAGGAACAAAGAAGTTTTGTGACTGTTAGAAAATAACTGGCAGTTGAGTGTGGTGGCACACACCTATAACACTAGCTTTTTGAGAGGCTAAGGCAAGAAGATTGGGCTGGGGTTATAGCTAAATGGTATGGTGCTTGCCTAGCAAATGCAAGATCCTAAGTTCAATTCTTGATACAACAAAACAAAACAACAACAACAAACAAGCAGGAGGAGGACTGCAGTTTCAGCCCAATCTGTGCAACACAGTGACTTTTAGACACTTTGTCTCTGCATAAAAATAAAAAGGGCTGGCGATGTAGCTTAAGGTTAAGGTCCTGAGTTCAATTCCCAATACTGGACAAAAAAGCACAAGTTCTAAAAGAAAGAGATATTTGCTTTTGTTCATCACTAACTTCCCAGAGCTTAATTTATTATTTGGTACACAGGAAATCAATATATAAGTATATGACACATTGAATGAAAGAATAGGTGGGTTGAAGGATAAATGAGACAGCAATAAAGGGAGGAGAGGTGCTTAGAAGAAAAAACATGGGATATGCTTAGGTATTTTTCCTAGTAAATCTATCTAGGTATAGCTATACAAAGCATCATAGAATTGCAGTCTGGAAAGGCATCATTAGGCAAGTCTTGAAAGTTTGGTCAATATGTGTTCAGTTCTTTGGGCAGATGAAGAACTAGAATACCACTGATTGACAAATTCCAAACATCCATTCATAAGTTTCTATCACAGAATGAAGTTTTTTTCTAGTAATTAGAATATTTCTTAGAGCTCTAGGTAAGCCACTGGTCAGGAAATCAATGTTAGAGGATGAAAATTTCTGTTAGAACTTGTATAAGGCTGGTGCTCAGTAAACCATAATTTAGCAAGTAGACATAAATGGTTGAATGTAAAAGGATGTGCAAGCTGGTAACTTTCTATTTCAGAGACACTCTTTGGAAAAGTTTTCATTTCATCTAAGAGTAAGGGTAGATAGAGAAATTGTTTTTGTTTTAAATGTCAAAGCAAAATCACATTTAAAAAACAAGCATGAAATTTTCAGAAAAATTAAAGCTTCAAGAAAAAATTATTTTAATCACTTTGTGCTGACAGTGTTAACAAATATTACCTAAATGAAATCCAGCATCTGTCAGTATTATTTTAAATAATTAAAAACTTTGATTTTCCTTTATAGTCTCAATAATTAAAACTTACTTCATAATACTGGCAAACATTTTATATTCCTTCATGTCTGTATCCTAAACACACAGTTTTAATGGTTAAATTATATTAGTGATTGTTTTTTTTTTTTTTTTTTGTCTTCTTGAGACACTATGCAGTTCAGGCTGGCCTTAAGCTCACTTTGTAGCTCAGGCTGGTCTCGAACTCATACCAATCCTACTGCCTCAGCCTCCCGAGTGCTGGGATTACAGGCGTGCGCCACCACGCCCGGCTCTTATATTAGTGATTGTTATTGTTCAGTTTAGGGAACATTAAAATAAATGCAGCTGTAGAAGTTACCTCATTTTTAATATTAGAAATGTTCCTGTAAAGCTTTCTGCAATGTTATTCCAAAAAATTCTGTAAAAGTACACTTACTTACTTCTCACTATAAAATTATTTGCAATAAAGTATTTGTAATAAATGTTAATATGTAATCACATAATGGACTGTTTAGTAATTGAAATTTCCCTTATAAAATGCCCTAAAGTAAGCTGAATCCTGAGATTATTTCACCATTTTTAGGAAAAATGTGCTACTGACTTATCAAATGTAAGGTTGTTTATTACCTATACTCTTTTGTTTCTTACTGAGCATTGACTGGTGTGTGCAAGCAGGAAATATTGTTCTAGCTCCTTTGACTCAAGCCTTAGAAATGCACAGAATAAGGAAATGTTGAGGGATATACATATCCTTGCCCTGTGAGACTTCCAGAGCAAGTTTATTACTGACATTTCACAGATGCAAAACCAAACAAGGGAAAAATGAACTGCCTGGCTCCATGGTGAGGCTTCAGTGCTGAGTACGCCTGTGAATTTTGGGAAAGTAGTCTTACAGAGCTAGGTTTGGTAGGGGTTAAATTACTATGATGCCATCAGCAAAAAAAAAGATTATCCTCTTCTAGTGTGGAAGGTTTTATTTTGAACTTTTAAAATGGATTAGTCCTGTTGATATAAAATTAGAACTAATATATAATTACAGCTTTCAAGAACACAAAAAAATTGGGAAAGCAGGGATACATTGATAAATAGTGCTGTTTCTATTTAAAATAAAAAGATGACTTACAGCTTTATCATATCATACTAAATCAATTACAGTATAAATAGATTAAAAATCAAATGTAAATAATGAGACCAAGGCTGGTGATATAGCTCAGGGGTGCAGTGCCTGCCTGGCAATCATGAGGTTGAGAGTTCGATTCCTGCAATCAAAAACCAAAAATAAAAAATCATAAATAACAAGACCATTACAAGATTCAGAAACACACCTAAATTCATTTGCAGATGGGAAATAATTTTCTGTTTATAAAACAATAGAGATGGGAAAAAATTGGAGATTTGTTTAAAATTTAGATTTTTCTTTATGAAAAACCATAAATAACAATAAAAGGACAAAGCAGGAAAAATATTTACAACAGTTATGACATCTGCTAGAAGACTTTTATGCCAGGTACCAATACACACCATAAGCCACTATTTTGGATTGAAGGGAAGCATTTGAAACTCTGGACAGTCTGAATCATGACAAGTCAGCTGGGAGAAGTCAGGGCTTACTCTTGTGCTGAATGATGCAGTCTTCTGGCATGTGTGAGGGCCCATCTGAGTGTTTGCAGTGTCTCACTTCAGTTTGGGTTTACAGGTGAAGACCTGGTGAGTTGGCTGGGAGATGGCAACAATGGGGGCAAAACTGGAAAGGGGGTATGAGATTTGTCCTTGACTTCTATTTTGCCTCTTATTTCTTTCCTTCAAGTTCATATGCAACAGGATGGGATGCACAGTAAAACTGTATTTATTATGTGCTCTTCACTCTGCTAGTTGCTTTACATACATTATTAATCATCATTAAGTCTTCACTGCATTTGTGATGCAAGCAGCAGTTGTATTTTGTGTAAAAGGGGATGTAAGTTTGTAAGTTTCTATTTCAGAGACACACTTTGGAAAGGTTTTCATTTCACCTAAGAGTAAGGGTGGTTACAAGCAAGGGTGGTGTTTTTTTTTTTTTTTTTTTTTTTTTTAAAAGCAGAAGTTGTCATTACTATGCATTTGGGGTAGAAATGAAATTAAATTAGATCATCTGACCCTCATTAACTTTGCTTCTAGCCCATGAAATGCATAAGCAAAAATTTTAAGATGAGCTTTGGAAGAAGTTTCCCAATAAAGATTTGGGTACAGGTACTCATAATAATGCATACAATCTCTTGTTTGCTTTAATAAGCCATGCAGTCATTTCAGGAGCAATAGTTGTTAGCTATAATCTGATTTTGTATTTTCACATTTTTCTTAGTAGTAAAACATTTCAGGGCTTGGGGAGATGGCTCAGTGGAATAAGTGCTTCCCTGGCAAGCGCCATGGCCTGAGTTCAATCCCCGGTTCCACCAAAAAAAAAAAAAAAAAAAAAAAAAAGTAACATAGAATAAAAGAATGGAAATATTTGAACAGGCTCTTTACCCTAGAGAAAACCTGTAAGCCAAAACGTATGAGTTTGGTGGTATAGTGGTGAGCCTTCCAAAACATATGAGCTTTTGCTCAATTTGAGTAATTAGACAAGTACAGATTAAAACCACAATGTGATACCACTAGGCATCTGTCAGATTGACAATAAGTAAATATAATTTTTTTAAAAAACAGGTAGTAGTGAGGATGTGGGTAAATGGAAATTTGTTTCTGTCTAGAGCTGGAATGGGTGGGGCTTCACTGAAGTCTAAGTGTTCATGCTTCTAAGCATCAACCATAGAGAACCTCCACACATTGGCACAGGCTATACAGAGCACTGCATAAATGTGGTTTTTACTGCCTATTACCCATTATTAGGGGAAATGGAGAAATGAACTGATGTTTGTTATACTGTAAAACACTGCACCAGTGAAAGTGAATAAAGAAGATCTCCATGTTATCAATATAGATAAATATAATTTGAGTGAAAAAAGTTATGAAAGGACATATGAAGATACCATTATGTAAACATTCTAAAGTACATATTATACATATGTATGTTGTAAAACTATAAAATTATACATCAGAAAGATATATCCTATCCTATTATAAGAAATAGACTTGAGGAGAGGAAATGCAGGGTGAATTTAGTGTATGTAACTTTTTAGATTTTGTATATGGGTATGAGAGAAATTTTGAAGCCAAAACATTAATATCTGTTCAATTTGAGTAATGGGTGATTAATTTGTCTGTTAGGTTGCCTCCCTTCTCTGTGCATTAATTTTTTTTTTTGGCGGAACCAGGGATTGAACTCAGGCCATGGCGCTTTCCAGGCAAGCGCTTATTCTACTGAGCTATCTCCTCAGCCCCTTGAATTATTTTTTTAATGCTTTTTCTACCTTTCCCTCTTTTCCTTTGAGTTGTTTATCTTTTTAAAAGGTTGTTACCATATTTCTTTGTTATCTCTTGAACACTTATGTTTCTTGTTTATATGGGTTACAAATAACTTCTACTAGTAGAGCTTATCTTTTACTTTGGTTATGGTTTCCTTTGGTAGATATTATATTCTTTTACTTATGTATTTAGTATAGGATCTACAGGGTCTCACTACACAGATCAGACTCACAGTGATCCTCATGTTTTCAGCTTCCCAAGTGCTGAAATTATAGGTACACACCACCATGCCCAGTCTCAATTGCATCTTAGGGTGCCCCATGGGCAGGGCTGGTATGGCAGGCCAGGGATCGAACCCCAGTCACTGTGCCTGCTTACGCAGGTACTTTAGTCTGCTGAGGTATCTGGCTGGCCCATCCTTTGCTAGATATAAACAAAGAAAAAATATCCAGGCCAATAAATCTAGATAAATACTAGATCTCTGATATACATTCTTTATAAGACTAAGCTTAAAGTACTTGTACCTGAAATTATCCAATAATTAAAATCTTCACATTCAGTTATAAATAGTTCACAGGTGACAAATTATGTGTTTCCTAAGAACACAAAAACAGAAATGTTTTCTGAGCATGAAACTATAAAACTCAAAACACCTGAGTAGAGTTATATAAAATAATTTTTTGGAAGGGATGGGACAGGATCTGTTATACTGCCCAGGTTGTTTTCAAAATTCTAGGCTCAGATGATCCTTTTGCCTCAGCACTCTGAGTAACTTGGACAGGACTATAGGTATGCCACCCCTGTGCCTAGCAATGCAAAAAGAACTGAAATTAGTAGAAAGTGGAATGTTGTCGGCAGCTGAATTAGATAGAAATAGGCAGCCAGACAGGGATAGACACTCAAGGAGACAATATAGAAGACAAGGTAACTTTGCAACTTCGGAAAAGACAGACACTCCTGCTGTGCGCAAGACCTCAAGGCAAAAGAGTAAACAAACACAGACACATACTTCCTTATGGATGGGCATCAAGGATTGATATTCTAAATAGGTATCAATCACCTTGAAAGAGCCCAAAGGAGTCACTGACCCAACCTCCAACAGGAAGGGACCCTGTCCTGTCTTCATGGCCCACTTCCCATGTGACTCTTACTCTTGTCCTTATTTGGTACTGGATTCAGTCAATTTTACCTGAGCAATGGTGTTTGTAATCTCATTGGTTGATCATCATTTTGTCTGACCTCATGCCCACCTAAGTGAGTTCCCATGTTCTCTACCACCTTAGACAGCCTCACAACATGATTTTACAGTATAAAAATCCCTAGAAGAGACAGCTTCTCAGGGACAACCTGCTTGGCTCCCTCTTCTGTCCCTCTCTTAGACAGAAGCTTTCTTTCCCCCAATAAATATTCTGCTCATAAAAAATAAGCAAATATTAAAAAAAGTAGAACGTCTTTTACCAGATAACCTGATTAAATATTTTAATATATCTAAGGAAAGAACTGTTCACTCAGTAGTGTTGAAGGAAAATTGGGAGGGAAAAGTGCTAGAAAGATACCAATATTGCCCATCCAAATACAGCCCAGGGGATTAGTCTTGGTCAGAGTCCTATAATCCTATTGTAAGGCTACAGTAAGAATTATGGTGCAGCTGAATCCAATAGATTTTCTTATCGGAATGTCATTAAACATTACTGAATAACGTCCTGAGGAGAGGCGATCTAATGGATAGGTCAAAAAGGTAGATGATACAGTCAGATTGCTTGAGTTCAGTTTGGTTCTACCACTTAATGTAACTTTGGACACATTCTATTTCCTTTACTGAGAAAATAGGAATACTAGCAGTACCTCACTTGCAGGGGTGTTAGGAGGACTGAAGGAGTTTATAAATCCACCTGATAAATAGGAAACATTGTATACATTATTCAGATGCTAAAGGAAAGGCAGAGAAAAGCACAAAATGGAATGTCCAGAAGTTGATGGTAAAGGCCTGAACTAGGAAGATATATAGTAGAAGTCAATTTTGATCAAATGAAACAGAAAAAATTAACCTCAAAAAGGCTCATTTTGCTTTAGCTTTCATTAATAATAGTGATGTCCAGGACAGGAAAGGTAGTAGATCCACTTAATTTTAAGCTAGTCAGAAGCAAGCAGGTATAAGGAGAATGTAAAGGCAACTTCTGGCAAGATGCCAGGAGAAAACATGTTAAAATATATCCTATCTTTGGCTTTGTTCTGTGTGATCAGGATGGAAGACGTGGTCACCACATTGCATTCAAAATGAGGGCAAGCCACGCTCACTAGAAACCTGGCTCAGAAGCATGAACTCAGGCAGGGATGCTAATCACTCTACCACATCACATTTTCAAATTCTGTCACACAGCAAATTTTGAGACCAAAAGTTTTTAATGCCTTCTACTAACACTGCTGGTATAGCTGTTATAGACAGTTCCTTTGTGTACAGTTCCTTTCTATGTTTGCTGCCCTTTCTGGCGTCCTAACAGTTATGAAGATGTTCTAGCTCCCCCATTCCTCCCTCTACTTTTTTTCTTTCCATTCCTTTACTTAGTAGCACCTTTTTCTCTTTCTCAATTCATTTGTCTGTTTCCTCACTTTCTCTTTTAATTGCTTCTCTCACCATTTAATGCCCTTTTTGCTTGTGTTCCCTTCCCATCTGTCAAAAGCAGAAATGTTTCATATCTATGTGGAAATTTAGCTTGTACTTAAAAGCAGTTTCCTCTATATTAAAAAAAAAAAAAACACATTCAGCTGGTTACAAAGGGAACTGACAGGTTTGCATGCATGTTCACATTCAGTTCCCCTTTGTGGCCAGTGAAACTTGAAAAACACAGGAACACATAGGGTCAGCTTTGGGGGTACAGATTACCGGCTTCTAAATGTCCACAGCAAGTGGGGAGAGGAGGCAGCTAAGTAAAGAAATGTGAGTCTCCTGGTCCAATAGCCATTTCTTTTCTTAAACAATAAAATTTTGAGTAATTAGTATGACATAGCATGATAGAGGAAAAGCTACCTTACTTTACCTGGCTAGACTATAATCTTTACATCTTTTCAGCCTCCACTATTGGACATGACAATTAGTTTATCCAACTCTCAGAATCAAACAAATTATTGGGAAGTAGTAAAAACAGACTTTTCTTTCAATTTTACTGACCATACCCACAGATTAATATTCTGGAAACAGTCATTGAAGGAGAATGAAAAAATACAAAGGAAATAGGATGGATTTGTAGCACATTTAATATACCTTTCAATGTAAGGAAGAATTGAAACAACATAATACGTGTGACACTAAATAGGACACAGTGGTTGTCTCTTTACAAAGCCTAAATTCTTCTTTGAGGAATATTAGCCAAGAAATTGGGGATTTTGAAGTATACATACTTTATTGATATCTAAAGAAAGAGCCAATTCACTCAAAAAGGTTTTTGGGACAGAGTCATTGAACTCACTATGTAATCCAGGGTGGCCTTGGACTTGAGGTGATCTCCTTCACTCAGCCTTCCAAGTGCTGGGATTATAGGCATGTGCCACCCAATCCACTGCACTTTAAGGAAAACAATACACAAGTATATTTAGAACATTAAAACTGCAAGT
Source organism: Ctenomys sociabilis (assembly GCA_004027165.1). Taxonomy (NCBI): domain Eukaryota; kingdom Metazoa; phylum Chordata; class Mammalia; order Rodentia; family Ctenomyidae; genus Ctenomys; species Ctenomys sociabilis. The sequence goes on along the minus strand of PVKA01006143.1, from coordinate 47,352 downwards.
ACAGCCTGAGTTCAATAGCTGGTTCCCCAAAAGAAAGAAAGAAAGAAAGAAACAAACAAACACCCTGCAAGTATATTACAGGAAATGTAGATTAAAACCAGTACAAATTCTATGGTGCTCATCTCATCCAGAGGTGCAGTATACTTCCCCATACTCTGAATCTGGGCAGATATTGAGACCTTCTGTGACAGTAAAAATGTAGTGGACATTGTGTGATATGCAAGCCAGGCCATAGGAAGCCTTACAGTTACCAGTATTGCTTTCTTGGCACCCTTTGATTATCTCACTGTAAATTAGTCTAGGATGGAATAATCACACAGAGGGATGCTGAGCTTGCCCAACTGACCCAGGTAATGTCCGGCACTTAAATAGGGACATTTTGGACCGTCTAACCTCAGTTAAGCCATCAGACGACCAAGCCGCATGAATAAACACAGGTGAGACTCAGAACTCCATAGCCACGCCCAGAGTAAATTGCGTAATGGAGAGTGAACAAACATTTCTTTTTTGTTAAGGTACCAAGTGGGGTTGTGGTTTCCCTGATGTAACAGATAAACAGTGCATGTAAAATATAAATGAAGAGAACATGTAAAAATTAATTTCTAAAACTGTGACAATGAATGTAAGAAATCTATTTAACAATAAAGACAATACATGGAAGTATTTTGCTTGAAAGCTATGTGTGTGTACACATGAGTGTGTGTGTGTGTGTGTGTGTGTGTGAGAGAGAGAGAGAGAGAGAGAGAGAGAGAGAGAGATAGACACACACACACACACACACACACACACACACAGAGAAACTCATGCTTTCCATCTTTGCAGGATGGGGAATGATATGGTTACTATTACTAGAGATTTAGTAACAAATTATGTGCTCTTTCACAGACATAAAAACAAGCATATACTTCCCTGCTGGAGAGCTGAATAATGAGGCAAGTAGTTAGTGTGTAATTTTCAAAAATTTTGAAATGAGTGCATGCTAGTAATACAGAATAATGAGGTTTGTTTTGGGAAATTGTTACATGCATATATAACATATTTTGATCATTTTAAATCTGTTTATTCTTCTCTTTCTCCCCAGTTCTTCTTTCCTATCTCCCAAAAGTCTACCTTATAGTTTTCTGTCAGCTTTCTTCTATTTTCACTTGTTTATATTTTAGATTTCTTATATAAGAGAAAAAATATGGTATTTAAGTTTCTGTATCTGCCATATGTCTGTCTCTCTGTCTCTGTCTCTTGTTTTTTGGTACCAGGGATCAAATTCAGAACCTTGCACTTTTCCATCTCTTAAGATAAAAGGATTTTCATATTGTTTGGGTGACAGATGTGACTCCAGTGCATGATAAGTACTGCAGTATTTTCTTCAAAAGGTGAAATAATACTTCATTTATTACTTTCCACTTTCAACACCATCCTTTTAATACTGTTTGACTTTTTGGGTGGAGGGTTCAGACGGTGTTTTGCCATGTATTTTAGGCTGGCCTTGACTTGCTTCATACTCCGAGGTGGCCTTAAATTCTTGGCGATCCACCTGCCTCAGCCTCCTAAGTGCTAGGACTAAAGGTATGTGCCACCATGCTTGGAAGCAGTACCATTTGACTTTTAAGTCTGTATTCATCAACTACTATGATTTTAAAAAAATATTAAAGAAAAACCAGAATATAGTTTAAAAGAAAACGTTTCATATACAGTACTTAACTGTCAGAGTTTCTTCCTACGACCAGGATGATAATGATTGTGGAGATTTCACAAATGTGGCTCTTATGGTAATGCATAATTAGTACAAAACAAAACAATCCTCAAAGGACATATCTTATTAAAGGCAGATATAGCACTGAATTTTTAGCTTAATTACAGAAACCCATTATTTATATAATTACTTTTATTCTATAAAATCTAAATTGGTTTTCATCTACTGAGACAAGGTGGTTTATGATTTTATTAGTGCTTAAATAAAACAAAACCCAACTGTTCTACAGCTTAAAGTCTTCAGCAGGAAAACAGTGCTGTGTAAGCAGCATCAGCTTCCAGCATTAACAACGAGCTTCACTAAGCTTGGCTCTTGCGCTTGCCAGGGGAAGTGCTTATTCTATTGAGCCATTTCCTCAGCCCTACATTGCCCTCTGCTGGCCAAAGCACGATCCAAGAAGGAAGCAGTGCACTGACCTGCTTTACAATCTAGTCACATTAATCATCAATCAATGTGAAAATCCATTGTGCCAAAGAGAAAAAATATACATATAAAATCTCAAAATATGGCCCTGAGATTATTTATTGACTACAAATAGAGATAAGTATTTTTTCAGTGAAGATTTGGAAGGAGTTAATAAATTCCCAGGCTGAAATCTTTAAAAATTAAAAAAAAAATTTTATTTATTTATTTAGATATTTCGTACAGGGTCTTGCTATGCAGCTCAGATTCATAGTAATCCTCCTGTCTCAGCCTCCCCAGCACTGGAATTACAGGTGTGCTCCTCCACACCTGGTTTTGGTGGCTGGCATGGTGCACCCAGGGTTCCAGGGCCAGCATGGCAGGTGATACTAGGGATCAGACCTGAATCCTTGGGCTTGCCAGGTAGGCACTTAGACTGCTGAGCTATATCCCTGGCCCTCTCAGAATGAAATCTTGAAACTAGTACACTAGTGAGATATAGTTTTGGTTACTGAGAATACTTGGTTATCTTACCCAAAGCAATAATTCAATTTTTTTTTGTCTTTTTTTGAGACAGGGTCTCATATGAAGTTCGGGCTGGCCTTAAGCTCACTTTGTAGCTCAGGCTGGTCTCGAACTCACAAAAATCCTCCTGCCTCAGCCTCCTGAGTGCTGGGATTACAGGCCTGCACCACCACGCCCGGCTAATAATTCAATTTTTTGAATGCTCTCATGTATGATGGGTGTCAACATAGTAGCAGCTAAGAATGTAAACCCTGAAAGGGTTGAATCTCAGCCTTATGATACATTAGTTATATTATTACAGGCAAGTTATTTATTTGTTATGAACACAAATCATTAAGAAAATGAAATTAACAATAGTAGTTATATCAGATATTCTAAAACATATGAATTAAAGTATATAAAAGCAGTTCAGTCGCTGTTAGTTATTATTTTTTAGGAATAGATCTTGGGAAAACTTGTTACTTCATACTTGGGCTTCACACATGGGAAACTAGAGAGACCCTAACAGGTATGGGAAGAAGACGTCAGATACCCAACTCTTTCCAACTTCCCTTGACATCCCTTTTTCTTTTCTGCCTTTCAATCAATAAGGACAGAAATTTAAAAATTTAAAAAAAGTGATTAGCAATAAAATATCCAGGAAACCTTGATCCTGGAGAGAGTCAGTGGACTATGGATTGGTGATAATTCTGGACAGTGATATCTTACGTCTTTTTAATTACCTCAATCAATCTCATATCAGTGCAAGTGGCAGTTTCTTAGAATTGAGAGCTTGTGTGTGTGTGTGTGTGTGTGTGTGGTGTGTGTGTTTGTGTGTGTGTGTGTGTGTGTATTTTGCATGGCAGCAACACAGTAGGACAAATTATTTTTAGAATCCTATCAAATGCTTCATTTTCAGAAATTTTTACTTTTGGCTTTTTAAAAAAGAATGATTTGTTCTGAGACATGATTGTCTTTAAAGACATCAGTGCTTTGCCTAATCCATTGCTTAAGTTTCTCCCCTTCTGTGTGGAGGGCACACCCAGCAGCTCTCCTTGAAAGAAGAGCTACTGTCTCCATTTTGACTGAGCCTGATCCTATTTCCTTGTATTGTTATGTAGAGAGCTGGCTAGGACTTCTGTTTGTCCTTCAATTGGCCTTAAGCAATGTGTATTGGTCTAGCTGAGGTGCTGGTGATAGTCTTTGAAGGTGGCATGCGTGTTTCCCTGGTAAGCCTGCTGCTCCTTAACGTGAGCCGGGTGGAGACAGGATGGTAGAGCTAATGCTCCGCGCTGCCAGCTGGGATAGAGCCTCGAGACAGAGGCTATGACTTCCTGGGGCTTGAAAGAATACATCAAAGCTGAAGCCCTAGACTTCCCAAAACATTAAATACTATATAATGCAGATTACTCTCTCTGCATATCCTCTCTGCATATGGCAGAGATAAATGTAGGCCACCCACCTAGCTCAGCTCACAGTAGTCACCTACTTCCCACAATTCTCAGTCCTCAAGCCACTCCCTCACTGAATAAAAACCGGGTGAGGCCCTGGGTCGCTCTCTTGGTTCCGGGAAGCCATCTTCGTGGCTGGACCTAGAGCCCCTTGACTCCCCAATGATTAAAAATATAATTTAGTGTCCTCATTTTTGCCGTGGGCTGCATGGAAAGTGGTAGATTGGAGTCAACTTGATGGGATTCCAATAACGTAACTTTGGGATTACAAATATTGGTTTCTTGGACTGAGACGAGGACCAGAAAGTGTCTCCTACACTTCTGTAAACCCACTTATTTCTCAGCTGCTTTCCAACTGCCACCTGAGGTGATCCTAATTGTTATGATTGCCACTGCCACTGCCATTGCTATAGTGCACTGGTAAAAGATAATCTCTTAGGAGGGCATTCAGTGCTATATGAAGAGACAAAAGCTAAAGTTTAAGAAAAGTGAAACTTGGATCATCAGGACCACTTAGGTTTTGTTATTAGTGTTCCTTACAATACTAGCATGTACTTTTTCTGTGCTATTATAAATGTGAAAGTTTTGGACTGTATTATTATTATTTTTTAGCAGTTCTTGAGATAAATGCTCCCACTGTTTACTGAGAAATCAGCTCCTACAAGTAAGGAGACCTCCTTTTAGGTACCCTGGTGAAGGGGTGATTAGAGCAGCTTGTAGCAGGAGGCAAGGGCCTGAGAACAGTGCAACTGGAAACAGGCTTGTGGCCAGACACCACATCCTGAAGAGAGCAGGGGGCAGTGTGAGCCTCAAATAAACCACAGCTTTGAGTAAGAGAGCTGTGCTTCACCCCTCTTAAGGGTAACCGTGGGCTTGGGTGTGCACTGAACGGATGAGGCTTACCACTACCACCCTTTTAGAGAAATCATTATCTTTAGAATGTGATGTCCTAATGTGGATAAAATTAGGCTTCTCTTTCTTCACTGATGTCCTGAACTACTGATTAGTCAGACAAAATATTTAAAAGGCCAATTGCAGCCAGTTTAGACATTAGCTTCGACAGCCTAAAATAACTTTCTAGGTGAAGCACCTAAGTTCAGGTATGACTAATCTACCCTGAATCTGCTGGCTTCAATCTGAGAAAAAATGATAAGGTGCCTAATTCTAACCCCAAGAATTCAGGTAAGAATCTGTTTATATCAAGATATTTTATAATTTCCCTTGTGATTTCTTCTTTGACTAATTGGTTGTTTGGAAATGAATTAATTTCTGCATGTGTAACTTTTTTAGTTTTGCTTCCCTTGCTGATTTATAATTTTATTCCATTTCGTCATAAGAGAAACTTTTTATAATTCCAGTATTTTTAAATGTGTACAGTTTAAAGTTTGAACATAATGAAATTTGTTGAGGCTTATCTTGGAAAGAAAAGAATTCAGGTAAGTCAAGAAAGTTCCCATATATTCCTACCATACACAAATCACCATAAAGTGCTTAAATGAATGACCACATGCCTGCTCTTTCACCCACTATCACTGAATAACTCCAGTGGAGTCCTGGGGACAGATTTAAAAATGTGATTTCTACTCACACAAGTTTCAAGTAAACTTAGTACAAGATAGTATTTGAATTGTAAAGGTCAGGGTGGAACATTTAAGACGTGAGTGACAGATAGGTGATATAGGAAGTCATTAGAACTGTTAAGCAAGAGCCTTTGAACTGGACAACAGAAGCAGAACTTTGAAGAGAAGAAGGATGCAAATAATGATTAACCAAAGAAAACTCTTGGTGACCTAAGTAAGAAAAGTGCAGAGGGGTCACTTGTGACAGAGAACTTGGAACACATTTTGTTATTCTTGAAGTGTTTTCTTGGCAAGTAATACTTTTGTTATTCTAATATTTTCTGATACTTCTTTTCTACCAGTTTCAACAATATTTTCCCATTTTTAAAAGAAAAATATAATAGAATATTTTATATTTCAATTAAAAAACTGAAAGAAATGAAGTTATGGCGATGTATCTGGAAGAAAACTTAGCTTAATGAAGTCCAGAGTTCACAAAGAAAAGAAGTTAACCTTGATTACTTCTACAGTTAATTTTTGCTACCTTAGAGTGGAGAATAAGAAACCTTGCCTGAAGTTACAGGTACTCAAGGCTGGACCTGGTTTATTTCTCATGAGTATCATAAGGTATCCTTATTGATCTGTGAGAAAAACCAATAATCTCAGCCTTCTACAGCAGAGAAAAAGGTTGCTTCAAATATAATTTACCAACTGTGTCACTCTGAGTATGCTGCTCAACCTCTTTAAGATTCAATTTCTGCCAATCACTTCCAGGGTTCTTATATGTAAACAACTTGGCACAGAATTGTTGCTCACTATTCATTGTCTTCTCTTTCCCATTAGGTGCTTTCACAAAGCCTTTCAGAGCCACTTCAACTGCTTTCTCCCCTTTCTAATTCATGCAGCATTTGAAGACTATATCCACACATACTAATGTAAATTCTTGGAATCTTTTGTATTTCCAGAAACTTTAATTTAGTTCATGGCTAACACAGTACTTCTATGACCTCCACATGCCACTAGAAACACAGTATAAGCTCCAGCAAATATTTGTTGAGTGAACTGCCCTGTTTAAGAAAAATACAGAGTACAAAAGTCAAAGCAGTTTAAGAATTGGCAAAACTTAAACTAATCCAGTCATTCTTGTCCCATATATGGTCTGACTCTTTGATTCAATGATTGCTTAACAACTATGGTAGCTGGTTTCTAAAACAGCTCCCAAGTGATCATCATTTCCTGATATTTAACCCTCACACAATAAGAGGTAGCTCCATGTGACCAACAAAATACTGTAGAAGTGACAATGTTGACTTTAGAAACTAGACAAAAACAAAACAAAACAAAATAAAGGCTTGCCCTCTTGAATTACTTGATCTGACAGGAACTAGTCACCAATGCTGAGAGGACAGATGGCTGTGTGGCCTTGGGAATCTTTATACAAATTTTCTGAGCTTCAGTTTTGAAACAAAGAGATTTTTCAGTGCATTGAGTTCTAGGACTTGCATGTAAAGCAGATAGCAGTAAGTCTGGCACATATGAAGTTCTCATGAACTATGGCTAAATAATGGTAGTGGGAGTAGACACTGTAGCAGCCACAGCCAAGCGGCTGAACAGATATGAGATGTGAAGGAAAGAGGAATCAAGGGCAAGCCCTAGATAGTATGTATTATTTACTGAACAGGGAACAGTGGAGAAAAGCAAGGAAATTCTGTTTTTGGACCATAGGTGCTCAAGCCTAAACAGATATTATAATAACCATCTTTCAATAACTTATAAACCAGATTCTATTTTCATTATTTTTTTTTCTCTCTAAATTATCTGAAATTGTTTTACAGTCCTGGGGATCCAACCAAGCACTCATGCCTGCCAGGTAAGTGCTCTACCACTGAGCTACACCCTCAGCACCAAATTGGTTTTTGTTCTAAGTAATTCTTTCCTGGAACATGACAAATTGTTGAAATAAAAATGAAGGAACTCTAAAGCCAAATTATTCTGCAATCAATTGCCATGTTACCCTGGGTATGTCACTGTTCTTAATTAGGTGATGGCAAATATTGCAAAGATGCACAGCAGCAGAACAACATTCTCCAAGTGGAGGTCTCATTTTGTTTTAGAGAAAAATGCTAGCAAACATCAGGAAGAATTTGTGCAATCAATAGAAAATATAAGCATTGGGGGTTACGAGAAATAGCAAAGACTCCTATTAATTTTAAATGCAGATTTACTGATAACTGAAGTGCTCAGGCTTGATGAAATTAGATTTCTGTTCTCTTTCAGATTCCTCTGGCTTAACTACCCAAGGAAGGGTGCTTGAGGCAATCTGGCTCCCCAGCTGCACAATTTAGCTTTCATTTAGTTAGTAGTTCATGTTGACTAAATAATCTTATTCATAAAAGTGTTTTCACAGTTCATTATATTATAACTTCATTTGATCTGAGGCATATTTAGCACTTCCCAGGATTTTCCAAATCTGTTACCAAAACGCTCCAAATAATGTAGTACACTGAATATGAATGGAGGCAACATAGGGCATTTAGAAAAATGAGTTAGTTCATTAGTAACAAAAATGGGACTCAAACTAGTATGATTTTTGGCTTTTGTGGGCCTCAGGTTCTTTAACCTTAAAACAAAGGATCTCAACCCATAGAGGATTATCAAGCTCTAACGCAGTTCTATCATTAGCTGATTCCAGAACGCTACTGTAAGAAAGCTTTGTGCTTCATCCCCCTCAATTTTTGATGAAGACTAATTGCAAATAAATCACCCACACTATAATTTTATAGATAAGTTTACAGATAAATTTGTACCAGTGTTTTACAGGGTCACTGTAGTGTGGTGCCATCTACCATGATGTCATGTTAAACTAGCTTATGGGGGCTTAAAACTTTGAATTTCAGCCAATCATGGTAATAAAGCTAAATGGGGTGTGACTAGTTCATGAAATAATAAGGAAGTCAATATATGTATATATTGTCCACAAACTTCCTCTCACTACTGAAATAGAGAAATGAGGGTTGTTTTTCTGAGGAGATAGTTACATTAGACATAACTATTGGATTTCATCAATACTCTATTTAGTTTCCTTTCCCCCCACTGTAGCTGTCATCAGACAAGAATCTGTTTACACTGACTAAGGATACTGGAAGAGTGACGATCAGAGAATTTTAAGTTCGAAACTTGCATCACTACTCTGAACAATATAACCTTAATTGGCATAAACTGCTCATACAGGTAAGGGTGATTATTCATTTTTAGCTTAAAAGTTAATTCTATTAAAACTCTAACATGACTAAACTTTAAACTTTGAAAACTTAACATTAAGAAAGATTGTTACTGTTATAGCACATACTCATTTGTCAAATTAACAGAGATACAATGTATATACTAGTGACTTGAAAAAGACACTCTGCTGAAGGCAATGTAGACTGGGAGATGTTTTTTAGAAAGCAATTCTGTATCTGTAATGTGTCATATTGATTTGATTTCTTAAGTTTAATAGTATTTCCTAAATTTTAGAAAACAATTATTTAGTAGCATTAGAAGTGAAATTTATTTCTAAAGAAGAGGTACTGTGGGTATCAATTTGGGGAGCTAAAGATGGTGAACTGGGGGTCATCGAAGTTCCTGCATGAGGACAGTGTTAGCCACCAATTAAGGGTCTAGTATTTGTACACAGAAGTATTACAGAGCCCTTAAGATGCAGACTCACCATCATCTGCTAAAACTAACCTTTGAAAAAGGCTTTTACCTCCTTTTTGTTTAAGAGCATTTGCTGCTAATATTCATACAGAAGTACCACTAACTCTGCTGTTTTTAGTACCTTATACATCATCTGTACAAGGAAGGGGCAAGTGCTTTATGTAAATACCATAAAGACCCATTCCTTGTTTAAAATCAGTCACTGTGAACAGGTGGATTTTCTTAAGAAACTGGTTTACTTCACTCTGCTTCACTGAATTTACTATCAACAAAGTTACAGATTAGTTCTTATATATATTTATAACTGAGCTTGCACCAACTATATCCAGATTGGAATTCAATAATCCAGATACAAACTCACTCCAAAGCACACAGACTACTTTCTAAATGAAAACTGTAAGTAAACAAATAAAACCATGAGGACAGTGTTAGCCACCAATTAAGTCTCAATATTTGTACACAGTGGTACTGTACAGCTCTTAAGTTTTTCAGTTTTTGGGTGTGGACTGTTTGGTTTGAAAACTATTTTCAAAATTATAATACTACATTTGAAAAAATCTTGATGTCTATAAAATTTGAAATAAGGTTCAAAAGTAACCCAGGCCATGGAAAATCAATGAAATAATGTTTCTGAAGAGGAATACAGGGTAAAATAGACTGGAGGGGCTGGAGACAGATCAGAAATCTGTTTATGGTAAGATTTTTATGTTTACCAAAGCAGAGAATATGATTAAAGACTGAGAAATCCTGCTACAGATCATAAAATCATGGCAGATGTGGTGCCCAGAGAGTTATGGTGAACAGCATAGGGAAATGCGGCTCACTGGAGTAGAGACCACAGTTCTTACTTGACCAGAATGTAGTAACTTTTCTTTGTTATTCTCACTTGAAAAAAATCTGGAAACAAGCAGAAAAATGAGATAAAAGGGAGACTGTTTGTGATTCTTTGGCATATCTGTGTACCCTTTGCAACAGGAACAGTGATAAAGATGTAAAAGACAAAAAATACACTTGCATTTATACTGTGATTTAAAAAAAATCATATCTTTAAACAAAAAAATAAAGAATCCTCTGAAATGGGCATGGTAGTGCACAGCTATAATCCTAGCACTCTGGGAGACTGAGGCAAGAGGATAGAAAATTCAAACCTAACTGGGACATTTTAGTGAGGCACTGTTATAGAAAAGGGAAGGGGCTGGAGATGTAGCTCAGTGTGAAAGCCCTGAATTCAATCTCTAACACTTTGGAGAGAAAAAAAATACATTGTTTTGATAGATAAACCATTTAGTGCTCTCTGGGCTTTTTCTATTGGAAATCAGATAGCAGTAAACTGCACATGAGAACATGGGGAAGGGGAAGCTCTACCTAACAAGCATAGTAACTAGAATTCTGAAGTGCAATTTTAACCTTCACCCCCAGTAATGGAGATTAAGTCTAGTGCCTTCTTACTGAACTATATTGCCAGAACCCTCCCCCTCTTTTTTTGAGACAGAATCTTGCTCTGCAGTAGCTCAGGCTGGCTTTGAACTCAGTATGTAGTCCAGGTTAGCCTCAAACTGAGGGTGATTCTCTTGCCTCAGCCTTCCCACGTGCTGGGATTACAGATGTGTGTTACCAGGCATGACCCACAATTTTAATATTTTTGAAGTGTGATAGTTTAACAATATCTATTTTAAAAGAACAATTACTGATGTCTTTGGATGTCATTAAATCCTGAGATTTCAGTCTATCCTTGGTCTCTGTGCTTTCCTTCTGTTCAATTCAGGCCCTTGCCTGAGTTTTTGTTCAGGTGGAACTAAGGTTATTTTTGAACTATGAAAAGAGACTTTTTTTTGTTGGAACCAGGTATTGAACTCAGGCCCTTGTGATTGCCAACAAGCGCTTATTCTACTGAGCCATCTCCTGGTCCCAGAGACTCTTCTAATAGTTCTGTATTAGATTAATTTTAACCTAGTCACAAAAACCACCATTAAAAAAGTACTTACAAATAAAGTGTGGTAATTAAAAAGCCTTAACCCTCTAATGTGGTCACAAAATACTTTTGTAACATTTCTCTTTGATCCAGTATGTACTATTCATATATGCTTTGCATTTTATTTTATTTTTAATTGAAAAGTTTTTTATGCTTTACATTTTAAAGATTACATTTCTAGATAAAATCTGTCACCACGTATTGCTTTATAAGAACTTTAAACTACTCACATAAAATCATATACCATAAAGTATTTGCTTCAATTTTTGTTTTTTAGACAAAAGGCATTATTCATCACAATAAGCACATTTTTACTTGTATCACAAGTGGACATTGTGACTTGAAAAGGTAAGAAGCCATCTATACTTTCTTTCCATTCAATACATTTTGCTATTATTTTATTTCATCCAATGCTTTTATTTTTTACTATTTGGCTTAAATATCACCTACAGTGTTAATATTAACTATACATAATTCTGTTCTAGTTCCTGCGACAAAATTCAAGAAGATCTTATATAAATGAGTAACAACTCAACATGCCTTCAACCATCCATGATCACTTCCAGAGCTTTACCAATCACTTATACCATTCTTTGTATTTTTGGTCTCTTTGGAAACTCACTCTCTCAGTGGGTATTTCTGACAAAAATAGGTAAGAAAACATCCACACACATCTACCTGGCACATCTTGTGACAGCAAACTTACTTGTGTGCAGTACCATGCCTTTTATGGGTATCTATTTCTTGAAAGGTTTCCAATGGGAATATCAATCTGCAGAATGCAGAGTGGTCAATTTTCTGGGAACTTTATCAATGCATGTAACTATGTTCGTCAGCCTCTTAATTTTAAGTTGGATTGCTGTGAGTCGCTATGCTACTTTAATGAAAAAGGATTCCACTCAAGAAACAAATTCATGTTATGAGAAAATATTTTATGGCCACTTATTAAAAAAATTTCGCCAGCCCACCTTTGCTAGAAAACTGTGCATTTACATATGGGGCATTGTACTGGCCATAATTATTCCCATTATCGTATACTACTCAGTTGTAGAGGCCACAGAAGGAGGAGAGAGCTGGTGCTACAATCAGAAGATGGAACTGGGAGCCATGATCTCTCAGATTGCAGGTCTCATTGGAACCATGTTCACTGGATTTTCATTTTTAGTAGTACTAACATCGTACTACTCTTTTGTCAGACATTTGAGAAAAGTAAGGGCCTGTACATCCATTATGGAGAAAGACCTGACTTACAATTCTGTGAGAAGACATCTTTTGGTCATCCAGATTGTACTAGTAGTTTGTTTTCTTCCCTATACTATTTTTAAACCTATCTTTTATATTCTGCATCAAAGCAAGGACTGTCTGCAATTGAATTATTTAATAGAAATAAAAAATATCCTTACTTGTCTTGCTTCAGCTAGGAGTAGCACGGACCCCATCATATTTCTTCTCTTAGATAAAACATTCAAGAAGACACTATGTAATCTTTTTACAAAATCTAATTCACCACACATACAACCACATGGTTGACTCCAGATGGAAAAACACCACAGAATGGAAAAATGTTCATGTGACTATTAGGGACATTAAAGAAAATAATTTATATGCCATATCTTGGTTGTCAACAGGCATCAAGAAAATCATTTTGGGAAAAAATATATATTCTCAGAACTCAATTTATAGTTCTTATTACCGAAAGTGAAGATGGTAGCGATTTTCAGAGGCAGAAGTCAAGTGTACTGGAAGGATCCTATTGCACATGAAATAAACCAACTATTTTCTTTTTAAATTCTTCTGTGGATCTTATGTTCAGAGCATAATATTTTACAATTATAGGTTGAAGAGGCCAATGGCTTATGATTTGTCTTCTTTTTAGTAGAGTACAAAGGTCCATCTAATAGTATATTTTCTTGTTAATTTTAATAAACTTTAAAACTAAGCATAAGAAAAATGAATAAGAAATATCTTCACTTAAGTATTGTCTAAATGTATGAATAATATAGTATACAAAATCCAAGGTTTAATAAGTTATTATTTATTTGGTATTATCTGGTTCATGTTCTTGGGAGAGGCAATATTCATTGACTCTGATATTTATTAAGCAAATGTTACTTGTAAGTATGCTTAAAATTTAATTAGGCTTTGACAAAATAAAAAGATAGTATCATTTGACATCCGTGTTTATCGCATTTTATTTATTTGCTTTTGTATCCAATATAATGTTATTAATGATCATTAACGCCTGGCATGCAGAAATGTTCTATTAATTTTTTTGTGAAATAAATGAATGATAAAGCATTGTAATAGTGTCATAGTATCACTTAGTAAACACTTACGTGTCAGGCACTCTGTTTATATGCTCTGTATGTCTTTTTAAATCATCACAACCATAATTGACTTACTGATGAAAAACTGAAGTGCATAGTCATTCCAAGTGTCTCCAAAAGTGAAGTAAATATTTCAGAGGCAGGCACTTGTTAGTGGTCATTTCTTTCTTCCATGTAACCTTGTTTGTAAGACAAATGACAGCGACTACACTGTGCACTGCATACATTATAACTTAAAAAAATGTTGTTTTCCCAAGATCAGAAGCACCTTTGGAAGTATAACATAATTTTCTATTTCTACCTACTTGCATTATCTTAGATAAGAACCAAACAAAAACAGGTGAATGAAAACAATCTTTAACTTGCCACTTCATTAGAAACTGCTTAAAGACTCACTTTTTATATGCTAATTCTTTTAGTGTTTAAAAGGAAGTTTAAAGTAAGTTCACAAGAGTCTTTAATTGTCTTGTTCTTAAATTGGAAACACCTGTAATAGCAATTCATTGTACAGATCTAGAGCTGTGTATTCAAAGTCATTACAGTTTTCTCTGTTACATTTTTATAATTTTCATTAAAAACCTGTAGAACAAAAGCAGTAAATATTTGTCCTTTTCCTTTTGATGCTTAAGAGAGAAAAATTTAAACATAGTCTGGTTTCTAGTACTTATAGTGTATATTTATTCTTTCTTTTATACTAGAAATTGGATTTCTGGATTAGTAATTTATAGAGACAAAGGAAACCTGGGAACTCTAGGTGACTTTCCTGCGTACTGATTCTAAGTGGAGGATTCCAATTTAGTGACTTTCTAGACCTGCGATCGCAGGACAACTTAAAGTCCCTCAGAATTCCTGAGATGCCCTGGTTCCTTCCTGTTACAACAGTACTTTTATTTTTTCATGAGTTTTAAAACCAAAACTCTTCAGAATAAGAGGAACTGAGATTATCAGTAATTTTCTTTAACATAAAAAATAGTATATTAAATCTCATTGTATCTAGGAGTTTTAAAAAGCATACAACCTCTAAAAATCAATATTTAAGAAAATCATCTAATTGCTCTTCCCATTACTTTAAATAAAAACTAAAAGATAAAATATATCCTGCATTAAAAAAAAGGCAGGAAGAGAGAGGATTGTGTAATTTCAAGTTACTTGTGATAGAAAACTCCCATTTAAATCTTTGGTATTGAACTAGGTACAGAGGTCATTATCATCACATTTACCTTACATCATAGAGACTTTCCTAAACAGTTATTATATTATTTTATTATTTATTTATTCATTTTCTAATAGGGCAGTTTCAATAATTAATACATTGTACATTGCTATCTTCTTAGTGGCTATTCATAGTACAAGAAACGGACAGGATATCCTGTCCAAACACTATTACTACACATATTTCTTATCATAGAATTAAGCACAAGTAGCTGCATATCTATCCTAACTATTCTGTATATACAAATACAAAATGATCCTTCCTTTGTATCCACTTTGTTTAGTCCTGTCAGAGATGGTATTCCATTGGCACTGAATTCAGCAAAATAATCCAATACAGTCCAGCAGTCCACAATAGTAGTGGGTTATCCACAGAAGTTGTTGACTAGAGCCTTTTACAGCTCAGCATATTGATATGCCTTTACTTTATATACCTTGCCTAAATAGTTATTATAAACCATGTTAAATTTTTTATGTAATTAAAGAACTGGCTATTTAATGTCATAGTAAATACTGTACATAAAATATCATTTTCTAAATTCTTAATTTTAATATTTGAATTTTAGAACAATGGTATTTTTAATGTATCTGTGTGAGTTAGAAGTTAAATGGAAGTTTGGTATTTTAGAAAACTGAAATTCTGACTTACAGGTTAAGAGGATGATATTTTAATTTAAGAAAATAAGCATGACACACTGTTTATTTCCTCTTTTATATCTTTTACATATGCATTCTCATTAAGGTAGTTTTTAAACTAGTAATCACTAAAACAAACTATTAAGACTGGACAAACTAAAATCAGGATAAATCATTCAACCTGGAAGTGAGTCTGCTCTCCATGGGTATGAGGGGGAGGGGGCCCATCTGGTTTTGATTTGGTGAGGACTCTTGGCCTGTCTTTGCTATTGCATTCTAGCAGGGTAGGAGTTGTTATGGGCAAATGTGTGAAGACAAGTAAAAGGAAAGCTTGCAGGCAAATCATATTAGGAACACAAAGATGCTGGTAATTATTAAGCATTTCAGTTGAGCAGTGGTCTTCTGATGGACCCCAGTTTGATTGAAATTGATATCACTGGGAAGAATTACTGCAACAAGAAAGGTTTTATACCAGGCAGAAAAGCATTTTTGGTTAAATGATACACACGAACCCAGGTCAAACTGTGAGGAGAAATGAGAGGGGCCACATTCACTTTTCTTTTTCTTTGTTGTTGTTTTTTGAGACTGGGTCTCACCATGTAGCCCAGGATGACCTTGGGAGGCTGAAGTGATCCTTTCACCTCAGCCTCTCAAGTGCTGGCATTAAAAGCATGTGCTAACTATTCCCAGCCACCCTCCTTTTTAAAAATAAATCAGGGAGGGGCCGGGGAAATGGCTCAGTGGAATAAGTGCTTCCCCAGCAAGCTTAAGGGCCTGAGTTCAATCGCTGATTCTGCCAAAAAAAATCAGCGAGTATGTTGGGAGAACAGAAAGACAGCAGTTAGAAATGCAAATTAATTAATGATGATGATCCATCATAACCCACCAGATTTTGCTAAGCATAATTATTAAAACACTACAAACTAAGCATGCACATGATGCTTAACAAATTTACAAATGCCATGGCAAAAGATTAGCCAGTGTGCTTCTTATAATAGAGAAGAAAATAACTTTGGGAGAGTTTAATCTTTTTTATATAAAATGAGAGATTTTTGAGAGTTGTAGTAACACAAATAAAAGAAACATTAGGGATTGAAAGCAAGAGGAAGGAATACTTTAAGAAATCCACACTGCCATAGCAACCAATGTTACGTGAACATATGTTTATAATAAAACCAGGCCCTCAGCATGTGAAAGGAGAACTGAGACCAGAAGGGGACCAGAGAGCAGCCAAGTGTGTTGACACAGCTTGGGAGGAAAACCATTTAAAGGAAGCACACCCA
The DNA here is from genome assembly GCA_004027165.1 of Ctenomys sociabilis. Classification (NCBI taxonomy): domain Eukaryota; kingdom Metazoa; phylum Chordata; class Mammalia; order Rodentia; family Ctenomyidae; genus Ctenomys; species Ctenomys sociabilis. The sequence goes on along the minus strand of PVKA01006143.1, from coordinate 30,557 downwards.
ACACTTGGGCTTGAGGCCTCTAGCTGAGTGTATGTGCAACTGGAGTTTGCACAGTTCTGAGAACTCAAAATTGAGCACCTAAACCTCCTGGGCACAGGCCTCATTCAGAATCGAAAGTGACTGTGTGTAGCAGGCAGTCTGAAGGCCCAGAGGAGCTGCTTCACTTCGATCTTAGTTATTAAAGTTATGCCTTAGTGCGTCAGAGTGATAGAAAGGCCCGAGGAATGCTAAGTCTCCCCACATATCCAGATGATGCCTTGTGAAGCTGTCCACAAGAGTAGTGACAGTCCAGAGAACTCCACCAGCTCCAGCTGAGCAGAACCAGTGAAGCAGGCCAGGACTCAGGAGATGCATTTACCCTGACAATTGTGTTATTTCTCTCCTGAGTACTAACTTAGGAGTGAAGGGAAGAGAAAGATAACTGAGACAATGGAAGCTTTCATCTTTCACAAGAGAAAGAATAATTAAAAGGAAGATGATGAAGGGAGGAAAGAGAGAGAGAGAGCGAGAGAGAGAGAGAGAGAGAGAGAGAGAGAGAGAGAGAGAGAGAGAAATTTCCATGCATGCCTCTAACAGCTAGAGGGAGGCAAAAACTTAAGAAACATTATATAATAATGTTGGGTGTTAATTGGAAGCCATTTTAGTGTCCCAGGGGACACTTGGCAATGTCTGGAAGCATTTTTCATTGTCACAACTAGGGAAAGATGCTATTGGTCTCCAGTAGGAAGAGGCTGGGATACTGCTAATCATGGTACAACACTCAGGATAGCCTTCCACACAAGCTATGAGGCCCTAGATGTTACTAGTGTGACTATTGTTAGAGCACATATTAAGACAATTGATTTTGGGCAGTTTCAGGTGAAACTGCTTTCACTACAGTTCACAGGATACTGTATACTCAAATATAATCACACAATCCTTTTTAGACTCATTTGTGATGATGAAATGTCTATCAAGTTAGGGAAGTAGTACTGTTAATATAATGGCAGGACCTTTGGGAAATATGTTTTTGGATCATATGGTAAGGACTGCGTGTGTGTGTGTGTGTGTGTGTGTGTGTGAGAGAGAGAGAGAGAGAGAGAGGGAATATTAAAATATTCTTAGCTAGGTAAAACAGATACATAACCTAAACATTTCTAAGAGAAGTAAAGTACAGTACTATGTTCTTGTATCTTTATTCCTTTCTGTACTGAGTATTGTACCCAGAGCCTTCAACACTGAACTACATCCCTAGTCTTTTTCCTTTCCTTTATTTTATTTTAACTTTGAAACAGGGTTTTACTAAGTTGCCCAGGCTAGGCTGAGACTTATGATCCTTCTGTCTCAGCCTCCCAGAGTGCTAGGACTACAGGCATGTAGCCATATCTGGCTTCTATATTCTTTAGCAGATACAGGAGAAGAAGCAAATTCAGAAAAGAACTTAACTGCAGAAACTAGAATCTACAAACTAAATCTACATACAGACAAGTCACTGCATATATATCTGAATGTAAAAAAGATCACATGCAGCTTTCCTGGCAAAAAGTATTAACAGAAGAAACCAACTAAAGTGCTAAATTATTAGTCACATGAAGTAGATTATGATACAAACTTAACCATAACCTTTGTATGAGAGCTGGCCCCACAAGATGCTTAATCAAATAATGTTTACCTACATCTCTGAAGTTATTAGGAAATCATGTTGAAACAACCTACAAGATGTATCTTGAATCTAACTGCTTTTTTACTGCCTCCACTGTTATCCCTCTGATCTAAGCCAAGCAAGATCACGAGCTGTCTCTATTTCCTTTCCCCTCTGCTCATTTTGCTTTGGCCATATCAGCTGCCTTGTAGGCCTGCCCTAGCACCACAGCATGGGCACCCTTTCACCTAGATCACTCTTCCATAGTAATCAGCTCAGCACACACCATTTATTCCTTCAAGTCTTTGCTCAGATATCATCTCAAAATGACCAGCTCTGACCACCCTATTTAAAACTGTAGGATCTTCTCTAGTGCTCCTTTGCTTTTTCACCACCCTTATTACTTCTGTGACCTTCACACTGAGTTATATCCCCAGCCCTTCAAATATACTTTTTTAAAATTTTGACGCAGGGTCTCTTGTTCAGTTGCTAAGTTGCCCAGCCTGGGTTCAGACTTGCAATCCTCCTGCCTCAGCCTCCCAGAGTACTAGGATTACAGGTATGTGCCATCATGCCTGGCTTTCCTCAGGTCCTTTTCACTGTACTTTATTGTTTCCTTAGTTTTGTTTATTGATTATTGATCATCTCCCAGAACTAGAATCTCAGCTCCAGGAAGACAGTGATTTTATCTGTTCTGTTCACTGATGTAGCTTCAGTTCCTAGAGCAGGGCCTGCATGCAGTAGGCACTCAATATATTTTGGATGAATGTCTTAAGAAATTATGCCAAGGCCAATACTTTCAACTGGCTAAATATGAATATTTAATTTACCATGTGAAATATACAGATTTCAGGTGCTGTAATTTAAAGAATACCAAAACTAATACATGCTTTGTGTTAAGTCTCCCTGCTAACTGAAAAATGGTGCTTTATTTTTTGGTGGTTTCTTCTTGTTAATCTCAAGTTTGAGAATTATTTCTCTATTGTGTTTCACAAGGCTTCTGGGTACTTCCTCAAAATTGTGTGGCATATACATTATAAATAAATTAATTTTCAATTAATTTAGAATTCAATGCAAAGCTACTTTTGGGCCTTTGCACACACTGCTTTTTCCCTGTGAAGTCTTCTTGTTTCCATAAAACTACCCTATGACTCAAGACCAGGCTCCAATATAACCTGTTTCATGAAATCTCTGATGCTCTTTTAGTACCTCACTACTGGTGCTCAGTAGCTATGTGTCTGCCTGGCTATAAAGATGGCCACCAACTAAAGATGGCCAAGGCTAGCCTTGTGACTTTTTCCTATCTGACAGATTTAATTGAGCACAGAGGATGTGACTACTTCCTTTTTCAGGTCTAGGTTCAAGAGGTCTGGCAACACACAGTTTTGCTTTGTTGGAGCCCTGAGGCACCATCCTGCAGGGCATATGGCCCCAGGGAAGATTGAAATAAGTTAAAGATGGAGAATAAGATGACAAAGAAGGCTGGCCAGCTCCTTGCTGTCCTAGTCACTCAGCTGAGATGCCAAAAGACTGAAATAAGCCTTTGTCAAAAACAGTCATGCAACTTTAGCTGCAAGAGAGAAGTCTCCAGGAAGCACTGTCCAAACTAAGACTGTCAACAAATAATTGCAGTTGTTTTTGGAAGTTAAAGTTTTGGTGTGTGTTGATCTGCAGCACTAGACAAGAGATATGCTGCCTTGTTACTCCAGTGAGACCATAACACTTTTAAGGTTCTAAGCACTGTATTCTGTATGAAGTAGGCACTCAAATATTTGAGGGATAATTAAATCAGAAGGTGAAATAAAATATAACTATTTTGGATGTTATGGGGTTATCATTACATCTTATACAGTATCATGGCTAATCAAAATCTGTATTAGTGAGGATTTAGTGAAATATGGTGTCAGTCATAATTATACGACATTGATACAATTGTTCTTCACAAACAGAATTCAAGGGAAATAAAATTAAGTTCTGAGCAAAAGGTTTTAGTACAATGCTACTATATGAACGAACAATCTTAATAGGACCATTTTTCATATTTTATTGTTTCAAATTATCATTTTTCCTTATATATATGTTGTAATACATACAAGGAGATATATTTTATTTCATACATGTCACTTTCTGTGTGACATGTCTCAAAAGGGTCTCAAAATATGCCATTATGTATGCCAATTTTTCCCTCTTTAGTTTTTTACACTTCTCCCTCTCTGGATAACTGAAGAATTTTTAAAAAATAAGTGAGCTCCTCGCAAGCAGGGACAATGTTTTCTGTATGTTCTATGGTGCCTAGTACACTGTAAATGCTCAATAAATATTGATGATGGGAGGCAGTGACTCTTCATGACAAGGGTGAGAAACTGAAATCCCAAACACTGTTTTGTTGCTTGTTTTATTATCTCAAAATTGAATTGGGAAATATTGGCCCTTTTGGTCAATTGTCCCAAATACTAGCATTCAAATAAAAGTGCAATGAAAAAAAAAATGAGTCATGCATTTATTGAGCTCTTCAGGGCTGAGTTTTCATAATGACAGCATCCATTTCCTATTATCACACTGGAACGAATATTATGTAACTAATTTGTACTAATACATATTTTGGACACCTCTCCAATGATTTTGAATGCTACTATAACATTCTGCAAGATGGTTTTAGAATTGCTCATGGGCTCCCTCAGCTTTAGCTACAAGAATTTCCATTAAAATTTCTCAACCATAGAAACTTCAACTAAACTCTACTTAATTTTCTTGGTCATTTTAAAAATACATTTAAATTACAGTCAATAACATGTCTCAAAGGAAGGAACACCATGTTGATGCATGCTGGGAGTACAGAGAGGCCAGGAACAAAATATCAGATTTTGAAAGTATAACCCAGGGCCTGACAAGCCTTGGGAGCTCCTCAGTGACTCTAGGGTAGTGTCGTAAACCTGTGGCACACATGCTGCAGTGGGTACCAAAAGGCCTTTCCATTGGCATGCAAACCCATTCTCCCTTTCAAGCTTTGACGAATTAGCAGCATGCATACAACAGCAGAGGTCACATTAATTGTGCAAAAGCACACCAAATGCAAGCTTTTACCTTTCAATAAGAAGCTGTACCAGTGAAAGGTCTATTATTGTGTTTTTGTTTTAAGACAAAAGATATCACTGTATAATTATGATTTTATTCTATATATTAAAAACTATCTGTGAAGAAGATACAATGCTGACTACACTGCAACATTAAGAAAATGTAAATGTATGGTTATCTTTTTCTATATAAAACAAAATATAATTTTTCTGCCAATTAACTCAGTATAGAGTTAATGGTTTATCCTATTTGCTGGACTTTTATTTGTTGTTCTCTCACATATAATGGTAAAAGGAGAATGATAACATTTTAGATTACATGAAACCTTTGATAAAAATAAGGAAATGGAAATTGTAAGGTGATCCTATTAAGAATTGCTACCAGGACTCCTCAAATATAGAGTACAAATCAATTTTTATTTGTAGATAAAATTCAGTTTAAGATGCTTTCTAAAACTATTAAAGAAAACATTCTGATTATTATCACTGTTATGTCAGTTTCTCCTCATAAATATTAAAGGTAGTGGTAAGAAGGACTTACCTTCACATCCCTGTGAATGATGTTATTATCATGACAGTAGCGCAGAGCTTCCAGTATCTGTCTCATGTAATGGCTGTGAAAAACAACAATAAAAATCTAAAACTGCAAAAAATTATTTAAAAAACTTAATACCGTACCCCCAGTTTATAACTCCCACCTTTGTATTAGTTGCCTACAGACATTTTTCATTTGAACAGATCAGAAAATGAAGTTTAATGAAAAAGTAGGAGCACTGTGAAGGTATGTTCTATATTTTCTAAGTGAAGTCAAAAGAATTCCATGCAGTTCATAAATAAAACTGTTCTGCAAACTAAAGAATGAAGTTGAAAGCATGAAAAACCTTTCAAATACTCAGTTAATCAGCTTAAACTGGCTCCCTACTATGTAAACGGTGCTCTGAGCTACTTCGGTGGTTCTGACTAAAGGGGTTGAGACTGCCTTGTGCACACAATTTCTTTTTATAACTCATACACGTTTACCTTGAACAAAGCAAGTTTAGTTCTAGGCCCAAACTGTAGGAAAACTGACCACCCATGTGTGGCCAGTCGTGTCTGCTAAGGTTCCTCTATCAGTTACAGATTACGAACTAATGGAGGAGTTAGCATTTTCAAAAAGCCAGTGTGCTGGCACCCGCCTATAACCCCAGCACTCTAGGAGGCTGAGGCAGGAAAATGCAAACTTGAACCCAGTCTGAAGAACTTAGATATTTTAGACCTTGTTTCAGAAAAAAATAAAATACAGCCAGAGAGTTAGCTCAGTGAAAAGGTCTGAGATTCAACTCTTAGTATTGTGAATAATTAAAACATGGTAACAGGTTCTACTAGCAACAGTAGAGTAGGCCAAAAGTGCAAATGCTCCTTGACTGACAATGTAGTAGAGCTACAGAAGCCCATCAATAAGTTGAAAATGCATTTAATGCACTTAACATGTATATCATGACTTAGTCCAGTCTGCCTTAAATGTGCTCAGAACACTTAGCTGGGAATTGGGAATGGTGAACAGGTACTGCACTACTTATTAGTAGCCTGGAAAAATAGCAACATTAAAAATTGTATGTGTGTAACTTTTGTATCTGACAAGGTCAGTCAAATTCCCTCAGGATTTACCCTGAAACCCTGTACCACAGTTTGTAGATCCTTTGTCAGTGTCAGCCATGTGGATGAATCACGGCCATTGCTTCAGCAATCTGCTCTCTGTGAAAGCCTAAGAGTGTTTTCCTTCTAGGTAACTCTCCTTAGGCGCATTATTCATGATCAATCACTTTCCTCTGTGGCCCTATATCTGTTTTGAAACTATCTCATTGCTATTTGTTTCTCAGTAAAATTAATGAAAAAACTTTGTGTGGCCTTAGGCTACATCCATTTATGCAAACGTGTCTGAAGTTTACCCTTCTTTTTTTGAGTAGTGGTGCTCCACTGTATACAGAAATGTAACTTTCTTACCAATTCATTGGCTAATGGCTGTACTCTTAAGTGAAATAAATTGGACACACATATGTAAATACTGCATTGCTTCTCTGGTGTGAGAAACTTAAAGTATAAATAAGGTCCAAAATGTATAACAGATATCATGAAATAGAAAGAAAATGTTTAAATGGGAAGGGGTTACTGGGAAAGGATGAGGGGGAAAGGAAGGAAGGGAAAAAGAAAAAAAACAGGAAAAGATGGAAATAAAGGTTTTATAAGTGAGGGGAAGAGTGGTTGAAGGAAGGAGAATGGGAAAAACAAGAATCAAAATATATACAGGTACAAATCCCCTATGATTTATGTGATCATTGTGTATATCTAAAATGTACCAATAAACTTAATTAAAATAATATGCATGTTTACTACTGAGTGCTTTTCTCTTTCTGCATTTATTTTTCTTTCCATTTATTGTGACATAATCTCACTAGATAATTCAGGCTGGCCTCAAACTTGTCATTCTCCTGCCTTAGCCTCCCCAGTGCTAGGATTACAGGCATGCACCATCATACTTGGCTTTGAATGCTTATTATTTTTATCTCATCATAAAGTAAAAGATCATAAATCAAACCATGGTAAGTCACGGGCTGTCTGTAGTTATTCAGACTACATAATTTCTCCTATTTCTAAATCTATTTGTATTTTATAATCCATTTTTCTCTGTTTTATATTCTCTTCCTCTGCACTTTGCTTCTTCCTTTTCTCTTTCTCTTTTCTTTTCATTATTTTTCCCCTTTGCTTTTCAACCAGCCACTGTATAGAAATGCAGTATTCAATAAATTTATTGTATGGCATTTATTAAATTTTGTTTTATTTCCAGATTTTATGTTTTTGACACTAAGACAAAAACTTCATAGCTTAAAAATAGTATTAATATATGACCTTGTGTGTGTGTTTAGAATTCCAAACAAAGGTGAATTTCCTACTCCTGCTTTACAATTAGAAGAATTCCCATCAAGTTCCCTTTTTCATAGGATACCAGCTAACACCAAGCTCACAGGCATATCCCTTTAAATTGGCACATGCACGTTTTCATGTATTCAAATGGACTAGAATGTTCCATTTTAAAAATGAGAGGTAGAAAAACAACCCCACCCCAAACCCAGGCCAAACTCAGACTTTGTTCCTTTATACTTACATTATCTCCTCAAAGTGCTCTAAGCCAGAGAGCTTGGTTCATAAGAGTCTTTAGTTTTGAAATTCAATTTCTGTTACTTTATAAATGCACACATGAGGGGATATTGGTCATATAACCTTTGCCTGGGCCAGTATAGTTTGTAAATCAGGTTTAAATTAGGGTGTCTTCACCTGGTGTTGTGGACCTTTTGGTGGTTTAAATCAGGGTTTGGAGGATCTATGAACACTAAAACGCCTAAGGGACAACAAATGCCAGAATGCTTTGCAAGCTCTAAACCACATTACAAAGATTAAGTCACTATTATTACAAAATTATTATTTTGTTTAAAATCTCATGCATGTCCTAAATTTCAAGCCAGCTGTCACAGGGATTAGTGAGTATAAACTAGGTAAAGTGGACATTGTTTGTACCTACAGGATGGACTACTTTGGATACAAAGTTCAGATAGCCACCTAAATTATTTTTAGCCTAGAAAGTCCTATCTCAATTTTGATTTGTTTCATAAAAGAAAAGAAATTGTGTTTTATAAAACAAAACAAAAATCACAGCAAGAACGTTTTTGATTCGAGTTTCAGAGCACTCCATTATTTGACCCAAATACATATACATAGCAGAATCTCTAGGATATAAGAAAGGAAAGTACAATTTTTTTCTCTGTAAATTATAAAGCATCAAAACTAATCTTTCCTCATCCTCCCAGTTATCTTCCCTGGGGGTTGTACATGTCAAGATTGCATGTGAAGAACAAAATGGGATCCAATCTCTGTCCACATATTCTAGGGAGTTGGTGACTAAAGTTCATCAAAAATCTTAAGAAGCAGCATAGTACATGCTTTCAGAGAGACTCAGATCTCAGATCTACCTGCCTGTCTGTCTATCTTATCTTATTTTATTTTATATTATCCTATCTATCTATCTATCTATCTATCTATCTATCTATCTATCTATCTATCTATCTATCTTCCCTGTTCAAAGGAAGAGCTAGATAGCAATCTATTTATTGCCTCTGAAAGGAGGTGTTTTGGAGAAGGTGTAGTGGAAGTAGAAACAAAGAAGAGGCAATTTAGCCAATCTTCCTACTACTCACTTCTGACTAAAAAGATTAATGCTATTTCCTGGGCAGAAGTCTTGTCTCTCACATGCCCTTAACAGAATGTCTCTGGCTAAAGACTTTCTGTTTAGAAGAGAAGCCAGGATCCTTGAGGCATGGATGGCTTCCTGAAGAAAGTCATGGAAACTATCTGACTGTCTTGGATATAAAATGGAGATGTTTCATAATTGAAGGCTCCCATGTATGTGGAATCCCACAAACCCTGCACATATAGACATAACCTATTCTGGTCCAGGGGTGCCCTGAGGACACAGGAAGAGATAAGGTGGGGAGCAGCCCTTGATAGCAGAGGCTTTTCCCTGCTGTAGCTGTGTTTTTTATCTCCTTGTTGAAATTATTTACTAAAGCTTGGTACTAGGTAAAAAACCTCTTTCTGGTTTGGGAGAACTTGATATGACAGTCTCATTCCACATGTCAGCTTATTCCACAACTCATCACCTCTGAAGAAACAAAGGTAATAATTAATTGTGCTGCACTGAGCATTGAACAGATTTTTAGTTTCTTCCATGCTTTGCTGCTTCTCTTGAAACTCAGCCAGTTGGAGAAAAACATTATCAATTTGAATACCCAGTGTCTCAGAGTGTTCCTGCAGTTGGTCTCACTAGAATACTGATAAAAGCTGAATTTCCTAACAGTAAATCTCAGAATCAGAGAGGAGAAAGGAAGGTTCAAAGTATCTTGGCCAAGTCCTGCACACCAAAGGAAGAATCTATGTGCATCTGTTACATGGTCACTGATTTTCTGAAATAGGTAATATACCTAATAATACTGTCTGAGCCTTTCTCCTGTCCTTTGCATTGTTAGAAGAATTAGTATCTAATGAATTGTGTCCAAACTTTTCTCTGAGAAAGGCGACTTACTGGCCTCAAAGCTATTCTTTTCTGGTCCATTGGGGAAAGTTTCTTTCATTAAATCAAAATTTTAACAGCCAATACAAGTAGATTTAAAAATCAATAGGCTCTCATCTTCATGTGTATGAACACCCATCTTTTCTATAATTCTCAGGATAGGGAAAGACAACAAATCATTTCACTGTATAATGTCAACTTTACATGCTGCTATCAGCTGATCCTGACATGTAGCTCAGGGGCAGAGACATACTGAAGTTAAGGGAAATCTAAGAAAAGTTAAGGGACAATGACTGGGGAATGGGGTAAAAGTTACAGTGATTTAACTTTAACTCTGCCAGTACACATCTCATGTATCCTACTGTTATTTTGGTGCAAAAAGGAAACAGTTATCTTCATCAACTGAGGAAAACTATTTTAATTTAATTTTTTTGGTGGAACCGGGGATTGAACTCAGACTCTTGTGCTTGCCAGGGAAGCACTTATTCCACTGAGCAATCTCCCTGGCCCCAGAAAAAAATATTTTAAAAGAAATCAAAATTCTGAATTTTTGGTTTTTCATGTTTTTTGCTGCCCTTGAAAAAATTCTAGTTTAGACAAGGCAAGCTGACTGTAATTCTTCTTCTTCATTTATTCTTTTTTTGGGGGCTTGAACAAAAAACACTTATAATGTTTCTGGAGATTAGGTAGTTCAAGACCAAGCTGAGAGCAGATTCAGCTGGTGGTGAGAGCCCTCTTCCAGACTTCATGAAGTGGCCTTATATTTCAGAGGGGAACAAATAGCTCAGGTCTTTCTCTTCTTTTTTTCCATTTATTTTTATTTTATTAAAAGACAAATGTCAATCAGACAGTTTCAAGACACCTTCACCATACAGAGTCGATGAATTAATACATTGCAAACTGTTTTCATAACGTTTTGGTATTGTACAAGGTGCATACATGATATTATATTTACAGATTTTATTTTAGCAGATATCTCTTATCAGTGAATTAAGAGTGTAGTTGCTTACTTATCTTATTTTTTTCTACCTGAATTATATCAAAAATTCAATAATTATTTACCTAGTGGATGACCATAGTACTAAAAGCCGACATAATATCCTGTCCAACCACCATTAGTGCAGATCTTGCCGCTCATAGAATTATGTAGAAGCACAGCGTTATCTGTCCCAACTGTACTGTCTATACACACACATCATGATTTTTTCTTTCTACAACCCTTCCTTTGTCTACACCTGTCAAAAGTGGGCACGCTATTGACATTCAACTAACTTAGGTGCTTGAACTCGACACCACAATCCAACACAGTCCAGCATTCTGCAACCATAGTGAGTTATTCAAAGAAGTTGTCAACCATATCCATTTACAGCTCAGCTTAATATTATGGGCTCATGATGTATACTTCATTTTGATACTTTTATACTTTTCTGCTGGATGGTTAAGACCTAGGTAGATCAAAACTTATATACCAACCAAGAACTTTATATTTCCTATGTGGTCTTTGAAGTCCTCTCAGGGTTTATCTTGTAGTCCTGTACATTATTCTGTAGTTCCTTTGTCTGTGTCATCCATGTGGATGAGTCACGGCCAAACCTTGACCAGATTGCTCTCTGTGAGAGCTTGAGAGAAAGTTTTCTCTTCATGTGACTCTCCCAGGCACACTTTAGAACTTCAATCTCCTTCCTCTGTGGCTCCATAATCTCCTTGTTCAGAAAATTTGGAGCTCACCTGAGTCTCATAATATTGCCGTACAGGTTCTCCTATGTCCTGAGTCTTCGCTGACCTTGAAAGGCTAGGGCCAAAATGTTGGCTGGCCTTGTGGCTCTTCTATTTCTTCAACTCTGACTTGGGATCTTAGGTTGTTAACCATCCAGAAGAA
>PVKA01006143.1:0-18782 GCA_004027165.1 Ctenomys sociabilis | reverse complement strand
TTTTTGCTTGTTACACTAGGGAGACTATACGATATTTACACATGTGTGTCTGGTTTATTTCACTTATGAGTATATGTTCAAGTGGCATCCACTTCAGTATAAATGCTTCAAACTTATCATTCTTAATAGCTGAGTAATACTCCATTATATAGAAATACCACATCTTTTTCAACCATTCCTCTGTGATGGACATCTTGGTTGTTTCCAAGATTTTGCTGCCACACATTGTGCTGCTATAAACATAGGTACACATATATCTCTATGATACAATGTATCCAAATCCTTTGGGATAATTCCCAGTAGGGGGATAGCTGGCTTGAATGGTCTTTCTCTTCTTATAATGATATTAATCTTGTCAAGGAGATTGTATACTTAGGACCTCCCAAAGGTCCCATCTCTTCACTGAGTGTTCATATTTTGACATGTGAGTTTTATTGGTTTTTTATTGCAGAACTGGGAATTGAACTCAGGCCCTTGTGCTTGCCAGGAAAGTGTTTATTCTACTGAGCCATCTCCCTGGTCCCCAAATTCTTTAAGAAATACATATAAACAATTATATGTAAAAGCAAATCAATGAAGTAGTCAGAGGTGACAACTGTGTCACAAGAAAAGTCAAGGTATCATTGACTGTTTGCTTAATTTTTGTTTTGAAGCCTCCCAAAAATATTAATTTAAAGCTGTGACAAGAACTCAACAATAGAAAAGTGGGGCTTAAAAAAACTATGGTATAAAAGAAAAGAAGCTATCTAGCTTTAGTTCTATCATATATCAGGACTAAAGCATTGCAGATAACATATTAACCTGCACGTGGTTCTTCTCCCTAGCCCTAGTAGTATAAAAGAGCACCACCTCACAGTGAATATATCCTTTATTCTGTGCTATTGTTATCCTTGCTCTACTTCTGGGAAGGGGCCCTTGTTCCTCCACCAGTAGGAGTCAGAGTAACAAATTTGAACATATCCAAGTCAAAACTATATTCAATTAGTTTCTAAGTAGTTTTCAGCTATGTCCTATGATGCTATAGTTACAAAAGGAACGATAGATTGGAGGAAGTTATAATCATGTGATGTAAGTGCTTTTCAAATTCATAAATAAATCCCAATTCAGTTTGTGGGGTTGAACCCTACAAAATATATTATGGTTGGTGACTGAGGAAAAAAGAATACCTCATGTAGCAAAGGAGTAAGTTCCGTGGAGTATATATACAATGTGATTGAACATAACCAAACCAGAAAGTTTATTCCTCAAATTGTATAAACTAGTGGCCTGGTGCATGCACAGCTCCTATGATTTTTCATACTGACCCTTTAATTTGAGTCACTAGGTCATTATGATGACTCTTCAAGTTATAATAATGGCTGCTCTTACGCTGGGACACTACACACTGGCCTTAAGTGGATATATTCAGAAAAATTGTGATTTTACTTTTATTCTTTTTACTATTCTGTACTTTTTCCTTAAATTTGTTATACAGCAATTGGATATCACTAAGAAGCAAAATGGAGGACTAGAGCTGAGTTTGCCAAAAGAACGAATAATAAAATACATTTAATTCCATAATGGTCCTATGCAATCAAATCTTGTCTACAAGGGAGGGCCAGGGGAGCACAGGATTTTTTCATCAAGCCCTCACTCATCAAGGTAAAGAACCAGTTGTCTCTAGCTATCATCTGGATTTATGGTGATAGATGAAATATTTTTGTGACAATTTTAAACTATATTCACCAAATAAAAATGTTTTGGACTGCTTCTCTTAGGAAAAAAAAAATCTTGTCTGTATGCAGGCATCATAAATGGGAACAGTAGTATTTCTGGTGTGAAAATGCAAGCCTATATTAATAGATGAATTTTTTGTTTGCTACTTTGTGTTTCTAGTCATTTTGGTTCTGCTAATGTATACTGAACTGGCTATTTCTCTTGAAGCAAAGAGCAAAATTCTTCTCAAGATAAACTAGAAGAGCAGGCGACTACTGCATGTGATTTCTTTGTTATTTTCTTCTTTTACCTCTATTTTTTTTTCTCTTGGAAGACTACATACCTGGCTACTGCTTCACTGTAGACAAAACCAGCATCAGCTCGCTTTACAATTTCAAAACAGAGATCCGCTCCATCCATACTGTGAAGAGATGTGAAAAAGAATGTAAGAAAGGAGGAAATTCCAGGAAGACAACATCAGAGGTGAATACACCATCACTAAGTTATTGGTTGAGTTGCTTCTAATGATTGCAAGTTACTTAGATCCCTTTTCTTTCAGTGAAGAGCACATATCAATTATGCTGCACATTATAGTCATCTTAACACTGAAAACTGCAGGAAAAGAAAATGAGAAGATTTGTACTAATAGTGTTTGGACAGAATAACATATCTGCATCTTGTACTATGAATAACCACTATGAAGACAACAATATGCAATCTATTAATTATTGAAACTCCTTCTAATAGGGGTTTTGAAACTGTCTCATTGCTATTTGTTTCTCAATAAAATTAATAAAAAAGAAACTTGTAGGAAAAGCAAGCTAATGCAAGTATCAAATAACATGGGGTATATAAGACTGCCTAGATATTTTTTAGGTTATGATGGTAAGAAGCCTCAGAAAAAAGCAATGATGGGGATAGTGGGAATATTTTTGAGTCAAATTTCAATATTATTTATATTTAGTCATATAGTATAGTTTTTAAAAATATAAGAATTTAAAAAATATTTTAGCTATGACCACAAAATGGGAAATCTGCATATGTGCTGTGAAAGGAAAAGTAACGAGCTGATTTCTAATTTATTTTTTTACATCTCCATTGCCAAAATTAACTTCTACAAATATACACTAACACATTGATGTGCTGGTGACAAAGTATTACTATCTTTAAAACTTAAAACAGTTGTTTCTCAATAGATACATTAGGTTTATTGCCTCTTCTGTCTCCTCTGTCTAGTTCCAAAAACACACGCTTTCAAGGCATTTTTTGCCACTGGCTTCTACAAATAATGCTCTCCATATTCAAATCTTATATAAATTCAAGTTTCCATTCCAATCACTCCATGCCAGGAAGCCCCCTAAATGGTCACTAACCACAAAATGTCTTTCTTTGCTTTCCTTCTTCAACAACTTATATAGCTACTATCATCACATTTAGCACTCACATTATTTATTTTTCATTTTGTGTATTTGGTACAGGGTCTCATTCAGCAGTTTGGACTCATGGTGATCCTCCGGTTTTCAGCCTCCCCAGCACTGTGGTTACAGGTGTGTGCCACCATGCCTGGACTCTGTCGCTGGCTCAGTGTGCTCTGGGGGTGGTGCTAGTGCGACATGGGAGACCGGGTATTGAACCCTAGTCTCTGCAGTTGCCAAAGCAGGTGCTTAGAGCACTGAGCTAGCTTTCAGGCCCTGCACACACATGATATAAGCACATGCAACAAACACATATGTATTTATAGATCAGAACGTTATGCCACATCCTTACCTACCTTAAGGAAATTATTGAAATATCAAGAGTGAACATTTTCTCAATACCTTAAAACGCTTATAATGTATATAGATATTTTCAAATGGAGGAGCTTAGTCATCAACATACCAGTTGCAATTATTATACTAAGGAAAAAGAAACCTCTATAAGGGAATATGAACTAACATACTTAGAATTTATCAGGTCTCATGGGAAGCACTCCCTCTTAAGTCTCCCTTTATACTTAAAGGTCCTCATGAAGTCAGCCTCATTCTCCTTCTCAATCTACATAATTGGATTAAGATGTGACAGTGAAGGGATTCAAATGTTTATATCCAGTGTCCTCTTCTTCGACTTCAGCTATCCTTACTGCTCTTTTTTTTTTTGTTTTGTATCAGGGATCTAACTCTGGACCTTGCACTTGCCACTCAGGCACTTAGGCCACTAAGCTACCTCCTGGCCCGCAGGTACCTCTATTGCATATTTAAGGAACAAATGCACACCTTAACGTGCTCTGGCAGTTCAACAAGAGTATAAAGTTCTAAAGAACAAGTCAACTTTATACTTTTAACACATCCTCACCCCAAATCCAGCACAAGAGTATACATTTAGTAGATATTAAATCAACAGTTCTTTATGTCATTTGGATCACAGTATGGTTTTATGTAAATGAAAACATTTACACATTTATAGAGGGCTTTACAAATTTTGCCTTTTTCTCATTGCACATGCGATGGATATTTTTCAGTCTCAAGTGGGATTGTTCTCCAAGATGTTCATGATAGTTAATCCACTGTGAAGAATGGCAATACCCATATCTCATCAGTGGAAATCAAGCTTAAATGAACATGATCATGCATCTTTGTGAACAACTGATCATCTACTATAGTTGCTAAATCACAGGTATATATAGTAACAATTTTAGTATACACAATACCAGGAATTTAACAACTCATATATTTCTGCCACTGTGTGTGTGTGTGTGTGTCTGTCTGTGTGTGTGTGTGTGTGTATGCCCTCACTAGGATTCATATTCATTTTTGGCAATCAGGCAGAAAAGACATTCATGATTGTTTTAATTCACATTTTTTAATTACTATAAAGGCTGAATATTTTCATTTCTTTGTATTGTGTAGTAGAGAAACAACATGCTCTTTTTAAGTCTGGCTGGAGTATAAGCTGGTTAGTTGATCTGTGAAGATTAAAAAAATACCTCACTGTGAAGGAGTTAGTTCTGTATCAATGAGGATAAGCCCTGCTCAGCTTAGAGGAAAGAGTTGGGCAAAGGACAGAACCAAATTGACTACATACTAAAGGAATTAAGAGCTTTATTCTTTTTTCTGTTACTGGAGAATGAACCCAGGGCCTTCACACTGAGCTACATTTCCAGCCACTTTTTTAATTTAGAGATTGGTCTTACTAAATGTAAGTCACTAAGATGCCCTGGCTGGTCTTGAATCTTATTCTCCTGCTTCAAACTTCCAGAGTGCTGGGATTACAGGTGTGTACCACCACACACAGCTATTCATTTCATTAAGAATTTGAGAGCCGTGCTGAAAGCTAGAAGATTTTTTTTGGCGGGACATAGAAGGAAAGAAGTAAAAGTGAGGGCAGAGGAGGCAGCAAAGTGGTGAAAGGCCATGGCCTAAGGAGAAAAACAGCAAGTGTAAAATAAATAGAAATTATTTACTGTCCTGTGCTAAAATTACCTGTCAATTACCTAATCAACCTATTTTTTTTTCTGGTTCTAGGTATAGTATGTGAAGAGAGAGTCTCTACACATGCAAACACATACATACTGGTTTCTTTTTTTTTTTGTATTTAGGACAGGGTCTACAGGATCTATAGGGTCTACAGGGTATACAGGGTCTCACTATGTAGATTGGAATTACAGTGATTCTCCTGTTTTCAGCCTCCCAAGCGCTGGGATTATAGGTGTGTGCCACCATGCGCAGTATCAATCACTGTCTCAGCATGCCTCAGGGGTGGGGTCAGCATAGCATCTAACCCTGGCCCCTACATCTGTCTAAGCAGGCGCTTTAATTCACTGAGCCACCTGGCCAGCCCTGCCTGGGGTATTTTAAGGTTTCGTCCACTGACTTGTCTATTCTTGCATCTAATACTATATTATTTTAAGTATTATAATACATGTTTTAGTATTTGGCAAACTAAGACTCATCTTATTATTCATTACTTAGGAATTTTTCCTCCCAGTTGAATATTATTTTGTTAAACTCTTAAAATTTTTTTACTTTGATCCAGGAAATTATACATATTAACTTCTAGAAGCCAACATTTTTTCTAATATTTTCATTCATGAACATGTCTTTTCATATCTGTAAATTATACATTTTTCTTTATATTGATTCCAAGGATTGCCTGTTTTTTTCTCTAGACATTGTATGTATGTGGTATGAAAGAAGTTATAGTTAATGTTTAAATTTTTAAAGACTGCCACAGTAAATGACACATTACCATTATTCCCTTCAAATATTCTCCTTTGTTTTGAATAGTTTCCTATCATTCCTGATACTTTCTGAAGCAGTTCTGGAAGTCCTCTTTTGTGAGTGTCCATAATTGTATTGCCCTGGTTGTGTCAATGTCATGTGTTGATTCAGACTGTTTGCCTTTCAGGGTCATTTTGACTTTTGGAAAAAACCAGAAGTTGAACAGTGCCAGATGCAGTGAATTAAGTGGATGATAACACAATCTAATATTTTTAAAGCTTATTTTTCCCTAGATGATACCCAGAAGCAGCATTCACTAGTTCCCTATCTATCTATCTATCTATCTATCTATCTATCTATCTATCTATCTATCTATCTATCTATCTATCTATCTACCTATCTATCTCTATATCATATATGTATGTACATTAAATATGCACATATATTTAAATCACATCTTGTATAGAAAATTTTAATCTGGACATAATGGTGCATGCCTGTAACCCCAGCCTGTATAAACAGTGTATGTTTGTGGTTTTGATGATCAAGCCAGGGCCTCTCACATGCTAGGCAAATGTTCTACCATTGAGTCCTAGCATTTTATATTTTTATTGATATTATAAATAGAAATCTTTTGGGCCATTATATACCTTTTTAAATTTAGTGGTTCACAAGCAGGGGTACCAAAAAAAGTCACATGTGTAACTTTTAACATGCTAGCATGTGATGAAAGACTGTTTTGAAAGAAGTTATCACTATGGAAATACTTTTCTATTATTAAATCTTTAATTAGTTATTTATAACACTGATATAATGTAAAACAAATAATCTAATTTTTGTTTTATGAGGCATAAAAATAAAACCCAGAAATATTATTTATGCAAATTTTATTCATCACAAAAATTTACAATATACATATTCATGATACACACAATCCCAATAACCTTTAACCTTTTGAACAGAATTTGTGATTTAATTCTCTGGTAAATTTTATCTGATAGTGCAATGACTTAATAATAAGGCAGCTTGTTTTATTGATTTTCTTTTTGGCTTTCCATGTTGGTGTGTTCCTGGTACTACCATAAACCTTCAAATGGTATGTTCTGAATTTCCCCAGTTGTATATGTAGAGAGAAACCATGGAGGTTTTACTCTGAATTGTGGAAAGTGAAGGGATTATGAATGAGTTTAACAGCTTCCCCTTTATCAGAATTTTAAAAATGTTACTAGAAACATGCCTTATTTGTATAATTTTTAAAAAGTTATCCTAAGCCAAACAAACAAAACAGATCACAGGACTAGAGGCTCAAAGGTATGATTGGCTGTATATTAAAGGGGATCAGAGCGTGCCACCCTAAAATATGCTACTATGGGATAACGATTATTTTAAGCTAAAGGTATGAACTTATGTACTGATTTCCAGCACTGTCAATTTGTGACAATTTTTAAATTTTAACTCTCAATTTCTGTAACTGTCTCATAAATCAGTCACAGATGGTTTTCTGGGACTCATAGCAAACTATTTTGTGAGGAGCCCTGTTATAGAGGACAGAATAAACCTGGTTTTCTCTGACAAGTGTTTTCTCTAAAGATGACAAAATCAGCAACTATAAAAATGGATAAAATTAGAAATTTTTAAAAAATCTTCAAAGAATTAACCAAGTAATGTGTAGTGTAGAAGTGCTTAGCGAGAACAGGGAATAGTTTAGAGCTCAAAGAGATGAGCAAGAGCTGCTTTTGCCCTCCAGGTTGAAGAGTGAGCTAGGGAGAGGAGGCAGTTGAGGCGGGGGGGGGGGGAAGCAGTCAGATGAAGAGTGATAGGCTACAGTGCTTTTGTACCAGCTTATGTGAGAGGAGGGACAGCTGCTTTTCAACAGACCTCTGAAGAGTCTGCCTAAGGCTAAGGTCCCAATGAAGCATTCTGGTGGGACTATAAAACCGTACTTCAAAAGCTGGGATACAGAATATACTCTGTTCTGACATGTTGGGAGCATAGGGAAACCTCAGTGCTTACTACTAACATGGAGATAAAAGCTGAGGTTAAAAACTTCAATAGGAAACAAGCATTCAAGGCATGTTTCCTAACCACAAACAAGGCAGGGCCTTTATCCCCATTTTTAATATGCATGAACATTTATTATCGCTGTGCTTGAAGTGACTTCTTTCTGCATAGTAAGCTTGTTGATAAAGACCATAATCCTTGTGCATAAAAATCAGTCTACTGATTAAAAGAAGAACTTTCTGTTTTATTCAAGGCTTTTCTTGTAGTACTGTTTTATTATCTTCACAAATGTCCCATAATAACCCTTAGATATGAAGATATGTAGATATGTTAGAAATACATTAACAAAATAACTAAAAAAACCCATAAATGTTCACATTGTCAAATAACTTGTTAATCAAGAGAGAAATAATAAAAATTTGAAAATATTTAACATGATAGTCAAAAAAGTACACACCAAAATTCAATGCCAGATTGAAGTATTACAGTTCAAGATTGGGGTGTTACTATTACCTGAAAAAATGGAAAACATTGAAAGAAGTTGGAATATAGTTGTAACCTTTAAGTGTGAGAAGATAGTGATTCATATTGCACAGATGCTACACATTTGCAACTCAGCCCTGGGGGAAGTTTTACTGGATCAAGAAATCCACTGTTGATAAACAAGTGAAATAATACAACCCATTTGAAGGGCAATTTTATAGTACTTGACAAATGTCTTTAAAATATACATGCTCTTTAACCCAGTATGTAAGAGGAGAGAATTACATTCCAAGGGTATGCTTATTATAGTTATCTATAATAGAGAGAGAAGTTGGAAATAACCTAAATTATCAGTAAACAGAATGGTTAAATTATAATAACTTTATAGGCTGGAATCCAATACTGTCATTACATGATATTGCAGATGCATATTTACAGACAGATGTTCACAATACACTAAAATGTATAAACATACATCCATATATGCATGTATATAGCTACAGAGATAGAAATTTGTGGATGTTGAAAAGGGGTACTAAAGAGTAGGTGAGACTATGTTTGGAATTTTTCACTTCTTCCTTTTTATTTCTTTTGTTATCTTTAAAAATGAATATGTAGCATATTTTCATCATACTGAATCAGTTTTAATTATTGAAATATAAAAAGAAAAATAAAAGCAGCTAACAGGAAGTAGGGAGACAGACCTTCTCCAAATGTGAAGGGGATTAAGAGATGAATGGAAGGAGGAGGGAGGGGAGGGGAAAGGGATGGAAAAAGTACTGGGATGTGTTATGTACTTGTACCAACTCCCCACAGGGAATATGAACATCCTAAACTGTAAAGATGCATTAACTAATAAAAATAAAAACTGAAAAATAAAGCAATAAGGAACTTCTAGAATTCAGCTAAAACAGCACTTAAAAAGCAGTTTGTATTCATAAATATATAACAGAAATAATGTTATTTTACTATAGTAGAAAATTAAAGCTAGCCTTTATTGTTTATGTGGTGGAAATTTTCTAAGGGCTTGACATGCACTGATTCATTCAATGCCTACAAGATGTCTATGAGGTATTATGGACACCCCTATTGTACTTAGCAGAAACTGAGAAACAGTAAAGGTTAAGCTACTTGCTGAAGAGATCTCACAAATCTTAATTGGTAAAGCCAGGATTCAAAGACAGTCTGACTTTGAAGCCCAAGTAGCATTCTCCCCTGTTCCCCTAAACACTGCCATTACAAAGAAGGAAAATTCCTAACTTCTACTAAGGCTTTTGGTGACTTAGTGGAAGACAAATGATTACAACTATGTAGTTTAGGGACTGAAGAGATAGCTCAGTAGAGTAAGCGCTTGCCTGGCAAACTCAGGGTCCTGAGTTCAATACCCGGTACTGCAAAAATTAAATAATAAATAAATAAATAACTATGTAGTTTGAATCATAGAATAAGAGGGGGCTTGACACAATAAATCAATTTTCAAGTCTTTTATGGGATTCCATGGTTCAAAACTCCCAAAAGAGCTTCAAAATGTAGAGCCTTTATCCCAATTTTAGTTAATATGTCTGAACATGTATTATTGCTATGGTTGGAGTGACTTCTCTCTGCAAAGTAAGCTTGTTGACAAAGACCACAATCAGTTTACTGATTAGAAAAAAGAACTTTCTGCTTTATTTTCTTCTAATTCAAGGCTTTGCTTATGGCACTGTTTTAATGTCTTCACAAATGTCTCATAATAATTCCTACCACCAATATTTTCTCTCTGCATCTATGTAAGGTGTCTCCTGTTCTCTTTTCTACTTCTGTGACTCCGACATTGATGATGATGTCTACCTGCTTCTTTCAGCTTCCAACTGTTTCTTCCTAGAACTTGTGGGACTCTAAGCTTAGACTTGCACTACTAATTATTTTTTATGGGTAGGCACATTTCTGGTCTGCACAACCTGTATATACACAAACTGAGGGAATAAACACATCTTTTATTTTCAGCACAAAATCCACTGATGACCATTTACTTGTGGGTGGTACTCCTTTCTAAAAAAGCAGTTGTAGTTAAGATTCTCACCCTGACTAACTATATATGCTGATACCTGTGAACTAAGCAACTGCACTGAAGATAGCAATGTGTAATACTAGGGTTTTTCTTGGAATGCCTGTCATTCTAGTCTTTTAAACACATACTGTTTGTCATGTCATAGCAATTACGGCCATAGTGTCTCTCAAGTAAACGTTCGTTTTAAAAAAGGTAATAATAAAAGAAAACAAGAGACAAGAAAAAAATGTCATAGGAATGTTCTGCTACAGTGCTGTATATGGTTAGATTTCTAAATTTCTGGATAAAAATATGTAATTGTTTATTCCTATTTTTAATTTTTTTCTCTTTTCTTTTTTTTTCTTCATGTTCTGTAGGGATTTAAAGTTTAACATATCCATACTTGATGGAAAATACCTGTTCCATGTTACATCTAAGGTGCTTGATATTCAGACAGATAGTGAGGTTAAGTTCAACTGTCTATGTTATAGGGTAATAATAATAAGCTTCTCTTCTGGAGGGTTAACAATCTAAGTTTGCAGATCAAAAATCAGAGAAAAATAAGGGCTGCAAGGACAGTCAACGTTTTGGCCCTAGCCTTTCAAGGTTAGTGAGGACTCAAGATATAGGAGAACCTGTACTGTAACATCCTGTAACTCAGTTGTGTCCCAGATTTACTGATCAAGCAGATTATGGGGCCACAGAGGAAAGTGATTGATGATGTAGAGGGTGCCTAAGGAGAGTCACATGGAGAGAAAACATGCTCTCAGGTTTTCACAGAGAGCAAATTAGTCAAGCAATGGCCATGAGTCATCCAGATGACTAATACTGACAAAGGATCTGCAAACTGTGGTACAGGGTTTCAGGGTAAATCCTGAGGGGACTTGACTGACCTTGACAGATACAAAAGCCACATTTCTTGTTATATAGGTCTTACTTTATCTTGGTCTTAACCATCCAGCAGAAAAGTATAAAAAGGAGGTATAAAAAGTAAAGCCATATTAATATGCTGAGCTGTAAAAGGCTCAAGTCAACAACTTCTGACATTGCCAGAAGTTATATACAAACAATCGTTTTCATTAAAGCAGACTATAATTGGGATAAGGAATTCAATTTCACTCAAAGTGTATTTGTTGAGTAAATACTATACACCAAAATAGAAAGAAGGCCAGTGAGATAGTTCAGTGGTCTGAACCACCTGTGTAGCCATGCTTAGGCAGGCTCAGGGGACCGCGGTTTCAACCCCAGCACCACAGGCTGGGCCAGCCCTGAGCTGAGGCTGGGCTGAGCTAGCCAAAGGACAAAAAAAGAAAGAAAGAAAAATACAAAGACCAGTTACACCAAGATTCTATTTCTATGTGCACCACACAAGGGGAGATAAAGAAACATGATAAAAATATAAGAAAGGAAAGAGGAGTGTATGTCAGCATTATGATACAAGAAAATGGTAAAAGTTTGAAGAACTTAGAAAGTCTTCATGAAGTAGGCAGACTCTGAGCTGGGTCCTCAAGAAGAGGAGGGGAAAGAGAAGTGGATAAGGATGAGACTGAACAAGAGCATGGGAGAGCTATGGTTACTATACAGTAGTTAAGAAGAGAGCAGCATCTCGAGACATTTCTTCTGACATATGACAATAATAGCTTGAGCCCCAGGAAGGGAATCAACATGGGAGGTGAATCTGGAGTGGACACAGGTAGCAGAATTTGAGCTAAGCCCTTGCTTCCTATTTAGTAAACAGGATGCAGTCTTATTATTTCAGCATCAACCTGAGAGGGACTAGAGAACTACTTAAGTAGGATTATTAACTATGATTTTCAAGTAGATAGAAACCTTCATCTTTTCAACAGAAAATGGGGGTATTCACTGTAATGGAAACTTAATGGCTTAATAAAGCAATTTTGATATATTATCAAAAGCATTAAAATGATTGAGCATATCTCCAAATGCTTACTTACGAATTGTACTTTTGATGGGAACTATTTATTCCTGTCCTCACTCAGTTATGAGTGAAGCTTAGTATCTTTCGTTTCATTGGAGTGAATGGTTCATGCTCAATAGAATGTAACCATTTTATGTCAATATTGGAGCAAATTAATTTTCTATTTTTTCAAATTTTGTTTCATCTATTGATGTTTTCCTTTGTGAATTCCAGTCTTTAGAAGTTTTGAAAGCTTTCTAAAGATGTTAAATAATTTGATTTGTTGCTATCTTTCCTCTGATTAGCTTAATAAACTCTATGCTGCTTTCTTATTTGTATGTGTGTGGAGGGTGGTGGTAGAGGATCTAAGCTGATTTTTCTGAATTGTTAGTTTTCTCAACACTATTTAAAAATCTTTTTCCCCACTGAACACCTTTAGTTAACTGTATTTTATGTAGTGATGAATGGACTCCAACTGAAGAGTAATGCCTAAGGCTACTGCCTGGAAATCACTGTTTTCTTCCCTGTCTTTTATCCTTCTGAGTGAGTCTGTGGCCAAGTATGGAAGTTTTGTGGGCCTGAGGGCTTGCTAGTACCCTAAAAAGTCTTCCTAGTTGGCTCTGCAGATCAGATAAAGTCTGAAGGGGATTTTTAATAGCTCAAGGAGGGGAAGAATGTACCAAGAAGTTCTGGGCATGAATATATCCAAGGAAATAGCACTAAAGGAAGGGAAAGGTCACAGAAAAAGAACGCAGAGGACTTTTTACACCGTAATTCTTTTTACAAATCAAATTCTTTTTACACCGTAATTTTGCCAAAACCTCAGTAGGACACAGATTAAAGGTTGCTCTGGTACATACGGCACAGGTAGCCTTGCTTAGTTTACACTACCCCAATATATGCAGGACATGGGACAAGTGTACAAGTGGAAGCCTATGCTACTGTGCATCCACATATTTAAATTATGTAAGACTAGTCTCTCTTAGTCAAAACATCAGTGTTTTGGATTTTTTTTTTTTATTTTGGAACATTTGCAAACATAATAAAATAAACAAAATTTATTTATGTTTCATATATATCTTATATATAGGCTAAGGCAATTTTATACATTTTTGGTGCACCTGTGTTTGGTCTGAGACCTGTCACATGAGGTTGGGTGTGGAATTTTTCACTTATGGCATCAAGTCAGTACTCAAAACTTTTAGGATTTTAAAATATTTTGGATTTTCAGGTTAGGGACATTTAACTTATAAATCAAACATATAAATTGATAAATATACTTATTTATTTACTTATCTATTTTTTTTACTGGGGATCAAAGTTAGAACCGTCTGCTTGTCAGGCAAGCACTTATGCTGCTGAGCTTTAACCCCTGCTCTTATCTTTCATCTTGAGGAATAGATCTTCACAAGGATTTGGTAGGTTAGATTCTATTAAGAATTCTTGGATTCTTTACAGTTGCTTACCAGAAAATGTCATCTTGAATACTGGTGCTTGGCTTGATTTTCTTCTTCCCCACCCTTCAAACCTGAGCTCTGTTCCTCATTCTAGAGACTTTCTGATATGGCTGATATCTCAGTGTACAAGAAGGGCAAATATCTAGCATTTTCAGCTTCTGCAGTAGAAAGCTGGCTTTGTTCCCCATCAAAACTCTTAACACAAAGACTAGTCTACATACTAGAAAAGGGTTAGGATGTTGAAACAGAAAGACATGAGAAATTTCCCCCTATGCATTGATACTTCAATCACCCATATTTAATTGCTTTGCAAACTTTAATCATATTTAATTTTTCTGAGTTAGCAATAGCTAAGGTTTCTTTTTACACCTCACATAATTCTATTTCTTTGAAAAAAGACTGGCTTGAAAGATTTTGTTACTTCTAAAGTTGAAATGTAATCTAAGATATTATTTATCAAGTTCTAAAAACTGAGGATTGCTCTAATGTCCTTGATTTTTCTAGATCTTTTCCTTATTGAGTTTGTGACTGAACCTGGGAACTTAGCACTGAGTTACATCCCCAGCCCTTTTAGTTTTATTTATTTGTTTAAATTGAGAGACAGGTTCTTGCTAAATCATTAAATTGCCCAGGTTGGACTCAAACTTGTGATCCTCCTGCCTCAGCCTCTCAGAGTTCTGGGATTATAGGTGTGTACCATCATTTCTGGCTCCTTCATCTAATTTCCTTTTTAAACAATTTTATTAAGTTCATTGGTACACTGTAGATATATGTAATGATTACATGCATCATAGGGAATTTGTACCTGTACATGATATACCTTCATTCTTCCTTTTTCCCATTCCCCTTCCCTCTCTTCAACCCCTTTCCCTCCTTATTTGCAAAAGCTTCATTTCCAGTTTTTCCTTTTTTTCTCATTTTTTCCTCCCTCCCTCCCCAGTATTCATGTACACTGCACCCTTTCCTAGGTCCCCCACCCCTTTCAACATTTTCTTCTAGTTTCTTAAAGGACCAAGATCCCTTGACTCCTAATCAATGTTGTCTGACAATGGTGCCTCCTAGTGAGTGAGGAAACCTTACCTAAAAGGAACAACAAATGATTCTAAGGTAGGGGCAGCACACTCTGAATTATTAGTTGTTTATGTCAGCACACCTCTCTACAGTTTTCTGACTATCCACAAAAGAAGGAAGTCAGATGAATACAGCAGACCCTGCTTTATTCTACCACGTAGCAATTTAACTGTTACCCCCTGTGTTCTCTCTAATCTCCATAGCAAAACACTTCCCAACTCATGAAACAATGAAGGTTTGGGACCTCAAGATATAAATCACTATAAGTCACATCACAGAATTTTAAAACTGGAAGATTCATTTAAAGCTATGCTTTGAAGGCCTGGGGAGACAGCTCAGTAGAATAAGTGCTTGCCTGGCAAGCGCAAGGTCCTGAGTTCAATCCTTGGAACTGAAAAAAAAAAGCTATGCTTTAGGTTGGTAACAAATTAACAACAAAAGGGGCTAGAAGCTTATTCTCTTGATTAGTGATCTACTGTACAGTTATTTCTATGAATGTTGTTCATCTTTGAGGGAGATGGTTGCCCTTGTCCAAAGATGTACTTGCCAGAGTTATTACAAAGAAAGTGACGTTCTATATCTTCAAAGGGCTTTTGATAATTTAGCTGCATATCTCTGTAAGTTCTTCCCAAATGACATTCTATTAGGTTTCATGGTGCTAGGTAAGGACCAAGTTTCTAAGCTACCATTGTTTCTATACTCAAAATGAGGTCTGTAGATTTATACGAAGGTACCAGTCATTAATGGCCCTGGTAATGCTTGCACAGGGCAAACAGTCCAAGGGCCTGGTAGATAAATTTCTCTGTTTTTAACCCAGCCCTGCCCAGAAAATTTTTAACTTCATGAATTCTAAAATATAACTTAGAACTCCTTCATGTTATGAAAAAATAAAATAAAATTTCATAATCAAATAGAGTAATAGTGGTACAAATATGTACAATCCTTCATTTATTGAATTTTTATTAATCTTGTTTAAACATTTTTAAAAAGATGTTTCTTAGACCTTTGCTCTGGTTCTGCTTATTCTTGTAGGTGGAAGCTGGGATTGAACCTGTTACCCCAAACTAAATTAGTAACAATCAATGCGCAGATTGTTTTCCATCTTGCCAAAATTCTTGTAACTCTGGTGTGAACAGGGATCTATGATTATTCTTGAGTCTCTTTAGCTTTTCTTGCAACTCTATCTTTTCTTCTAGGCATTTGTTATTGCTCCTCCAAGCCTTTTCTCTAAAGCTCCTGGACTCCAGCAGAGGGAGTACCCTACAAACATGAAGAGATGAAAACTGCAGCAGGTTCCTTCTAGCATCAAAGATTCAGGGCCATTCTTTGACAGTTCTACTTCTGGCATTTTTTGTCAATTTGTTTTACAGAACACTAAGTAAATAATTAGGTTCTCCTATGTCCTGAGTCTTCGCTGACCTTGAAAAGCTAGGGCCAAAATGTTGGCTGACCTTGCAGGCCTTCCTTTTCTCTAATTTTTGATCTGCAAACTTAAGTAGTTAACCCTCCAGAAGAGAAGCTTATTATTACCCTGCAACATATGCAGTTCAGTTTACCCTATCATGTGCAAATATCATATAGTCTCTGTAGTATAAGAACTCAAAAGAAGAAATACAAATAGAAAGGTATATTTTTTCACCTGTATTTCCTGTTACCTTGGCCATTTTAATTCCAAAGACAGACAAACATACAGGCATGTGCACATGCATACTCTCTCAAGAGGTTTTCAACATTTATTTATGAAGTAGAACAGCCTCTTGTTTTAGGGAGGTTATTCTTCCTTTTCAGTTTTTGAAGATCTTCAAGTCCTTTAAACATTTTTCTGTTATATCCATTTTCTTTAAATCAAATTTCCTATGTGCTGAATTTGTTTCAAGATTTTAGTTTTTCCTTGTGTGCTTTGAAATTTTAATTTGAACACTGCACTGCCCTTAGATAGGGATTTCTCTTTTTTGTCTTTCTTCTACTATTCCTGAGTTAACCCTTCCTATAGGATGGTCAGAGCTTTTCTCAGCCACCAATTTAGGGTGAGGATCTCTGTCCATCTCTTGATTTCATGCAGTGAGCCTACATCCAGTTACTTTCCATGTAGCAGCTTCCAGCCACCACTGCAATGAAGAAGTTGAACTTGAAATCACATCCTTCCTGGAATTCATTGCTGACTTTTGTTTCAACCCTCTACTGCCATTTTTTCTTTCTATTTTTCAGTTGAATCTTTTTTGCAAAAGTTTATTTGTGCAGTTTAGGTTACATACTGATCATATTCATCACAAGGAATTTGAACCTGTATATGACATATTTTGACTCCTCCTTTTTCCAATCCTTTCTCCTCCCTTTTTCCTTTTCCTCTCCCTATTTACAAAGCTTTGTGTCTATTTTATCCTTTTAATTTTTTTTCTTCTTTTCCATATCTTCCTCCCCTCCTTCCCCATCTCTAGTTTTTCTTTCTTTTTGGACCATCACTTCATATTTCACAGCATCTATTGTATATTTTGGTTCTTATTTACTCTTTCAGTCTCTCACACTAGGGAAACAATGTGATGTTTACACCCACGTGTCTCATTTATTTCATTTAAGAGTATAGTCTCAAGTTGCATCCATTTACCTAGAAATATCTCAACTCCATATGGCTGAGTAGTATATCGTACATACAAAAATGTTTCTTTTTAAATTCATTCATCAATCGATGGTCATTTGTGTTGTTTCCAAGATTTAGTTATTACAAATTGTGCTGCTAGAAACATGGGTATGCATATGTTGCTGTGGTATCTTTTTAATTCTTTTCAGAAGATACCCAGAAGAGTAATACCTGGGTCAAATGGCATCTCTAATCCTGTTTTTTTTTGGGACTCTCCATACTGATTTCCACAGTGGTTGAACCACCTTACACTCCTACCAACAGCCGAGAAGGTTCCTTTTTCCCCTTAGCTCTTCCAGCATTTGTATCTGGTTGACTTCCTGATAACAGACATTCTTTCTCTAGTGAGATGGAATCTCAGTTATGGTTTAATTTGTATCTCTTTGATGAACCAAGTAATGTTGAGCACTTTTTCATATATTTTTTGTCATTTATATTTGTATTTTTTTTTTTTGCAGAACTGGGGATTGAATTCGGGCCCTTGTGCTTGCCAGGGAAACACTTATTCCACTGAGCCATCTCCCAGGCCCCCATTTGTATTTTTTTTTATCTGAGAATTATGTATTCATCTCAGATGCCCATTTTTTGGATGGGGTCTTTGAATTGGGGGGTCTGATTTTTTCAATTCATTATATGTTCTAGATATTAATCTTTTGTTTGAGGGACAAATGCCTAAAATTTTTCCCACTCTATGGGTTATCTTTGTACTCTGTTGGTGATACTGAGTCTAAACAAGCCTGATTATATTATCTTGGTAAAATCAATTTAATGCACTCTATCACTAAGAAATAAAGTTTTAAGTCTGATTAAAGGTCATCTTCTGAGAAAGGGCTTCCATGAATGTCATCTATGAAGCAACATCTTCATCACTGTCTATCTTTACCTGGTCTTGTTCTTCATGTATTACTACCTGCTATTATTACTATATATATATATATATATATATATATATATATATATATATATATATATACATATATGTATATATATATATACATATATTTTAATAGTTTATTTTTTATTTTTGTTTTATTGAAGTACAAATATCAATGAGACAGTTTTAAGATACCTTGACAAGATGGATTTGATAAATTAATACATTGCAAACTGCTTTCATAAAGTTTTGGTATCATAGAAGGTGCATACATGATATTATACTTACAGACATTATTATAGCAGATGTCTCTTATCAGTAAATTAAGAGTGTAGCTGTTTACTTATCTTAGTTTTTATACCTGAATTATATCAAAAATTCAATAATTATTTTCCTAGTGGATGACCATAGTACTACAAG
>PVKA01006142.1:0-85525 GCA_004027165.1 Ctenomys sociabilis | reverse complement strand
TCTGCTTTTCGCTTGTTATACTAGGGAGACTATACGATATTTACATATGTGTGTCTGGTTTATTTCACTTATGAGTATATGTTCAAGTGGCATCCACTTCAAAATAAATGCTTCAAACTTATCATTCTTAATAGCTGAGTAATACTCCATTATATAGAAATACCACATCTTTTTCAACCATCCTCATGTGATGGACATCTTGGTTGTTTCCAAGATTTTGCTATCACACATTGTGCTGCTATAAACATAGGTACACATATATCTCTATGATACAATAGGAAACATTTTTTTTCAA
The DNA here is from genome assembly GCA_004027165.1 of Ctenomys sociabilis. Classification (NCBI taxonomy): domain Eukaryota; kingdom Metazoa; phylum Chordata; class Mammalia; order Rodentia; family Ctenomyidae; genus Ctenomys; species Ctenomys sociabilis. The sequence continues at coordinate 85,230 of PVKA01006142.1, read as the reverse complement.
GTGAGCTAGAAGTAAGCATTCTTATTCTTCATGCAGTTCTTAAGGTTCCTGGGAGCCGGTTCTCTCCCCACCCCCAGCATCAATTTCTGAGAGGTGACAAATCATTCATTTCTACACTGAAACTGAATTTGGCAGCCACTGAGAGCATCTGCTAGAGGGTGTGTCATAGCCAGAGGCAGTTAGAGTACCTACAGGAATACTGCTGTCTGACAGGGACCTGTGATGCCACAAGAATTTGCCCAAATGCCAGAATCAATAACAGAGTTCTCAGTAGAAAGTTCAGCACTTGCCCCACAGTGTTCCTTAATCTGCTAACAGGAGCTTCCTGGAGAAGGACGCTGTGTGCAGAACTCAGCAGCCACTAGACGTCCTCTACCTGGCACCAGCCAGAGTCCATCACCTCTAAAAGCAATGTGTTGAGATGATTTTTCTCACCTTTTAAAAATAGGAAAATCCATTCTTTGAGCTCATAATATGCTTTAAAAGAGTTGCTTTTCACACATATCTGCCTTTGTTAAAGGTGATCGCTTGATGACATACTTTATTTTTACTTGATATTCTAGATTCAAGAAAATGCAAAATATCATCATCACCAGTTTCTCGGCCAATTTTAGGACAGGAAAGCTTGATTTAAGTCAGTGTGTTACTTCCATTTAATGGACAAGAAGCATGCTCTTTAAATGGAATGAAAAGCAGAAAGAAATCAATCAGAGAGCTGATGGAGAAACCAGATTGCTTTCTAGGTCTTTCCACAGTGTGGCTTTGTTGTTCACTTAGAGGAAATTCCTACTATATCAGCAGAAAGCTCTATGAGATGACATTACTAAACAGCACATTTTAAATAATCTACAATTGTTGCATGGTATAAAATTTTAAATTACCTAATGTGGAAGAATGTTGATCCTTTGTGCACATACGCACAAGGAGGGCCATATCGTGAGACAGAAAAGTCTTTGAGATACTGAAGATAAATAAAAAAGGATTTCCTGAAATTGGTGAAGACTTTGGCTAACGTCTTGAGACAAGACAGCCGTTTGCCATCAAACTCTAAACTTTCAGGACTGATGCACAAGAACTCTTCTTGAAGCTGTTGGCATATAGGAGCTACCTTTTTTGTCTACCACGTGATGCTACATTTGACAAGGTAACATAAGGTAAGCAAAAAACAACATAGCAAAATATATTCTATGAACAGCTTAGCTGTTCTAGCTCTAGTTATCTTGTTCATCCTGGCTGGCCTGAAATGTGTTCTGCAAGATTTTATTTTCAATCTGCTTCTCGCCTTCATCACTAAACTGTCTGCAGTGGATAAGTACTTCTTTCTACAACAGAGCAACAAGTAACAACAAAGGTGCCTGGTTACTTCCATGACCACTGAAGATGATATGCCAGCTTGCAATGCTTTTAATATTGAAACATGTCTATATTCACAGTGCACATCAGAGACTCTGCTACGGAAGAGGAAAGGGTACCCACACTCAACTTGAACTTTTAACTCAATTCTATTGGTTGATAACTAACAAACATGTTTTAGTCTTTTATCTCTGCAGGATTCCAGAGTTGCATCCACTTACCTGGTAGACATCTCCAGTTAGTAGCTGGCGAGTGTTTTCCTGGGCTAGACCCTGTGTGTCAGTCTTGCCTCTTTCCTACCAAGTCACACTCATTAGACTCAACATTGGGCCAACATTGGAAGCTCAATTATATCTGAAGTCAATGAGGGTTGAGCCACAACAGAAAAAAAAAAAAAAAATGCGAACCTTGTGACATACAAATGAGGGAAGTATCTACAATTCAAATGCCTTCCAAATCTTAGCCCCTCTTAGTCTAACCTGACAAATTCATGTTCCGCTTCCTCTACCCTCCCGCATCCCTCTGCCTGGAGCCCATGGGGCTGTTACTACTTCTTGCAAGCTTAGTTCATTGCAACCAGAGCAACTTTGCACTGACAGTCCACTTGTTTCCAAATGCTTCTGTAATGCTTGTCTACCAAAGTTCTGATAGCCACATGTCTTCATGAAGATGTGTGTTCTTCAAGATGACCTTGCTGCCCTAAAGGCCTCCTCTGTGCCTCCCTGTGATGCTCTATTGCCTCTTGGGACCTATTTTGTCACTTCCCTGTCTAAAATTCTTATTCATTTTTAAGAGGTTTTATTTCCCCTTCAAGAAGCAGCTGTGCCTACCTTAGTCACCACTTCCCTGATGAGACATGTTGCACCTCACAGGTACCTTTTGAATTTTTGCTGGATAAAAGAAGAAATGAAGGAAGGGAGAGAGGAATCTCTAAGTCACCATTTCTCATAGAACTATTTTCACCTTTTCCCTTTCTTAGCAAATGTCGCTGCTCTTCACTTAAGGCTCTAGCCAAGGGACCACATTGGCTGTGAACAATCTTCTTCTACTCACCCTTCACATAAAATCAACCTCTCCCTGTCAAATTTACTTCCTGAAGTGGTTCTCAAATTTCACTCTCCTTTTTTTTTTTTTTTTTTTTTTGGTCTTTTTGAGACAGGGTCTCACTGTGCAGTTCAGGCTGACCTTAGGCTCACTTTGTAGCTCAGGCTGGTCTCGAGCTCCCAACAATCCTCCTGTCTCAGCTTCCCGAGTGCTGGGATTACTCAAATTTCACTCTCCTTTACGGCCTCAGATGTTACTCTTCGGGAGGCTTTTCTTTGCACCCTCTTTGATTAAAGGCTTTCTCTTTGCACCCCTACCCACCAAACAATTCCTTCCTGAAATCTTTCTGAAATCAAAATCTGGCTAAATCATGGCCCTTCTCACAGCATTTAAACAGTTTCTCACTGACTAAAGAGCCCATATACAAAGATCCCATAGTGCCTGGTGAGGGCTTCCCTGGGCTGCATCCTGTGTGTCAGTCTCGCCTCTTTCCCACCAAATCTTGCTCATTAACTTCAAGCTCACAGCACACAGGTCTCCCTCTCACCACCCAGCTGTACTCCCTCGCCCAGTGCTGTGCTCTGGCTGAAGTGCCCATCACACAACCACACATCCACACTGTGAGAAATTGCTACCCATTGGTAAAGGCTCGGTGTAAATCTCTCCCAATTTATCTAGCTCTATCCGGGGGCATTGAATCTCATTTCTACTGCAGAATGTTTTTCATGGCATCATAATGCTTGTGCTTCATGTCTGGCTTTTCTTCTCAGACTGAGACTTTTGAGGGGCTGTGTCTTCTTTACCTTGCTATTTTTAGCATCCAGCATAGGAACCAGCACCTAGAATGTGCTTTGAAATTTTTATTCCAATTCAAGTAGTGGGTAGAGAGGGGCCATTAAATAGAGAACAGATAAAGTTTGTGGTGAGTATTAATCAAGCATAATCATCTGGACTTTCTTGCTGACATATTGGCTTCTGACTAGGAGCCTTCATCCAAATGCTGAAAAGATTACAACTCCCATAAGAACATCTGTGCTTGGCTGGGGATGTGCAAAGGACTCCAGCAATCATTGCAGAATGTGATAGTAAGACCACACCCAAGCTCTGCTGGCTCCAAGCCCGACTCCCTTTAACCATTTAAAATACCATTGAAATGCATTTAGTCTGCCTTCAACTGCAGCCACTTTTCACTGTTAAACACTCAGAGGAGACTTGGCTTTGAGGCCTGATGGATCGTTGGTACTGAAGTTGCTCTGCTCTAAAAAAGATCATGAGACTAGACAAAATATAAAAGACACCTGTCTTCAGGGATTCTAGACAGCCTTGGATTACAGCAGGGGACATGGATGAGGTAAACCCACACATGTGGCTCGTTATGGGGTCACTTTCCTGGCTACAGCTCTGGAAAGTGGAACTCAAAGAACATGATGGTCCTCCCAAGGCAAGGGAGCACACATGAAGTTTCAGTCATACCAATGCAAAGGGAAATGTCAGACAGGGATATGGGAACAAAGGAGGTAAACTAATTAGGAGACATAAGGAGTAGTATAAGAAGCTTTCTCTAGAGGCCAGCAAGACGCCTCAGTAGAATAAGTGCTTCCTTGGCAAATGTAAGGGTCTGAGTTCAATCCTCGGTTCTGCAAAAAAAAAAAAAAAAAAAAAAAAAAGTTTTCTCTAAGATCTCCACCAAGGCCAGGACTGTAAACAGGCTGGGTCCATTCTCTAAGCCCATGTGGACAGAGCCTGGATCATGATGGAGAATGCTATGGACACTTTAGAGATCACCCAGTCCTGGGAGGTGCTGGATTCTTGTCTCATCAAGATTTGGGACTGCCATTGCTAATATCTGAGGCCTACGAGACTGTGACTGAACACCAGGGAGGCCATTGTGAGGAATAAGATCCATGACCTCACAAAGGGATCAGCCAACTGTGGGCTATAGTCTAACCATGTGCCTTTGTAAATAAAACTTTATTGAAACACAAGCATACCTGTTCCCTTACACATTTTACAGCTGGCCTCATTTTATAGTGGTAGTGTTGATAGTTGCAACAGAGACAATATCTCACATGAACTTAGCATATTGACCATTGTACCCTTAAAGATTAGTTTTCAAACCCTGAACTATAGTGGGGAGTATCCAGATCACCTGACTAAGCCTCAAACCGAGCTACAAAATGCACCACAAGAACTCCTAGAATATTCTTTTCCTGCCAGAATATAATTTAATATCCTTTAAGGGGAGAGAATATAGTCTGGCCTCCCTCGCATGTGTTTAATCATCAATCAGATGATTAAAAATATTAAACATGCAAATAAGTTGGGAGAGGGGGTAGAGCTATAATCAGAACATTCTGGGAGGCCGAGGCAGAAAGATCTGTTTGAGCCTAGCCTGGAAAACTTAGCAAGATGTGTCTCTAAATGAAAAATGATAAATAAATGGGCATTTAGCAAAATATTAGGCTTATTATCTATCTTCGATTTCCTTAAAAGACAAGTTACAGTTTAACCAGTTTAACAATAACCCACAACCGTCGGACCAACTACAAGTTACAGTTTAAGCCAAAAATAATACACCCACTGTAAAATTTGTAATACGTATGTGAATAAAATATCTGACAGGACAAGTTGGAAATTATTCTGCTACAAAGTTCATATTTTTGTGGTATGTAAGAAGCAAAAGGGCACGTTACTTCTAAGTAGATCAAGCTGAAAGGTAGGGAGAGATGTCTCAGCCCCTGAGTAATCACTAGGACAGCAGGAAGGCAGAGGTACAGCTAAAATGCCTGTAGACAGATACACAAGGAGAGGCTTCAATTAATCACCACGAGTAGAAGGCACAGAAATAACACCGAGCAGGACAGGTCACAAGGGGGCTGCCTTTTAAATTATCAAACAAACAATGACATTAAGCATAAGTGGACTGAACATTCAAATTAGAATTTAAATTCTAATTTGACAGAAAAGCAAGCCCCAGCTGTCTGCCAAAGGCCTCCCACCCACACAAAGCCCCTAAATACAGCTTACATTTTAAACAAAAACAGCATCCATAAACAAAAACAATAAATGGATGCCACATTTATATTCTGTATAGCAAGTACAGACAAATATATTCCATGTCTATATTCTGCAAACATTTATTTAATAACTAATGGATTTGGTTTATTTATGGCTTATTAAGAAACATTGCAGTCTTGGCAATCAGATAGATACATAGATACATAACAGATACACAGACCTATAGAAATGCTTTCCAAAACATTTGATTTCTCCCCACCTTTAAAATCCCAATAAATCTCTTGATCAATTGAAAACATATTATTTGTTTGTTTGTTTGTTGTCTTAATCCTCTCCCCAGACTAAAAGCTCATTAAGGGCTCCTACACTACTGAGCTAATATTTACTAAGTACTTAATACCCAGTAAATATGTCAGGCACTAAAATTTCCATTGGGAACAAGTTTCTCAGAAAGGTTACAGAAGACTAAAGGAAAATAGTCAGTGAACAGGGAAGTATAATAAAATTATTATAAATAAGATACACAGTTGGCAGAACCATAGATGAGAGAAGTTTGTTCATTCATTATTTTAGTGATTTTAACTTCTGAGGCCAATCCCACCCTGTGCAGTCCTGAGTCGTCTCCATGTAGTAGCAACTTGGAGAAAAAAAGAACATCAGACAGGAGCTAAAACCTCTGCCTAGGATTTGCCCAAAAAACTTGGAGCCTCCCAGAGCAATGAAGTGCAGGCTTGCTATACTCTGTTCCAGTCAAGCACAAACAGTATCTTTCAAATGCATCATATGAACGATAACATCTTTGTCATTCTTTTGCTTTAATTTAATTGTTCAAAAATAGGTGAAATTATGTTTTATTCCATGAAGAGGAAAATAATATATAGATAACTCCACCCAATAAAGACAGCTCCATATGAGCTGTAAATTGAATATCTCCATTTCCTGCTTTCTACTTTTTTTTTTTTTCTTTTGGAGGGTTTGGCATTAACGCCCACATGAGCCCTATTGCACGTCCTGCACATCACCTCCTGTCTTTAACAGGAGCAATACTGTCTTTCTTCTCAAGACAGTATTGCCAGGATTTTTTGTTTCCTGATCCTAAGACAATCCAGCTACAGGTTTTTCTCTGGCTCATTTCTAAGGTGATTACTCTGATTCAAGAGTACAGAGGACCAAAGAAGAGGTTCAACAGGGAGTATTATGTAGAGAGAAAATAGATTTAACAAGGTTGAGGCTGGGGAGATAACTCAGCACCTTAATCTCCCACAAAACCTTGCAAAAGCCCTCTTTGTAGCACTACAAATGTGACCATGATCAAAGTACAACTGTTCAATATTCTTTCTTGTGGCACTAACTAGGGAACCAGGGTCAAAGTCTTAGGAAGAAACACAGTTGTAATCAAATAATATGGAATTAAGATCCACTTAACTAAATACAAAATGCTGACTACTTCAGGAAAGGCACTTCCCTGGCATTTAAGTAGGTGACTTTTGTCATCTTTCAATAGAATTTTTTTCAACTTCTTTCCTTCCATTGCTCCCCTCCATGCCCCTGGTCTGAAGGCAGGCACTCTCCTTCACTGCCCACACTGCACACCTCTCACCTACATGGGACTGTCCTTCTTTTCTTCAGCTATGTCTTCTTTTATGTGACCCAAAAATAATAAACAACGTAGAACTCAATCACAGTAATCCTTCCCTCTTGGAGAGGAAATGGCTTATGAAGGACATGTGACCACTTCTTACCTATGAAAGATATTAGAATCTGAAGAGGAAAAGTCTGAAGGAGAGTTTTCTTTCCTTCCATAAGAGCCAGAAAAAAAAGACCCCTTTTTGTCTCATAGTCTATGACCTTGAAACTGCAGAACTGTCTTGCAAAACCAAAAGAACGGGATAAAGACAGAATTATGCTGAGAACAACAAAGTGGTCAGAAGGAACCAGAATACTTGAAGACCACCTCTGAGTTGAATTGATCAAAGCGACATTTTCCTAACTCATCAGTATTTTCCTTAAGCAACTTAAAAAACCTTTCTTCTCAAGACAGTCTTTCCAGGATTTTTTGTTTCCTGATCCTAAGACAATCCAGCTACGAGTTTCTCTGTGATGTATTTCTAAGGTGATTACTCTGATACAAGATTACAGAGGACCAAAGTAGAGGTTCAATAGGGAGTGGTATGTAGAGAGAAAATAAATTTAACAAGGCCAAGTGGAATCCACATGTAAAATCTTTCCAAAAATGTTTTGTTCTTTAGGAGCCATTCCACCAGATGAATGCACTTCTAATTAGCATGACACTTCATAGACCTATATGCAACAGAACAGGGAGTTTATTCCTAACGCTACTTTATTTCCCTGAAAATTAGTAGCCCAGGAATCCAGCATATTTTCAGAAAGGTACCACATACCACCTTTTTCTTTATCAGCTTCAAGAAGTCAAACTCCAAGTCAAGAATAAATAATAATCAAGATCTAACTAACTGGCTTGCTGAGCTTCATCTATAATAATGGCAATTTGTAATCAGGTTTTCTCCAATCTTACAGCCTACCAAAGTAATCAGTGAAATTAGAAAAAGTACAGGGAACTCAACCCAGTTTGCCTCATCTCTGGCCTCCAACCTCTAATAAAGGTTAACTGTCCAGACATAACTATAACAACCTAGTTCTTCAAATGACTATACAAAACACATTGGAATAATAATCTCAGAAGACACCTGATTTCAGGAAATTGAGTGCATAAATTAAGACAAAATCATAGAGGAGTCTTCTCTCATTAAAATAATATGTTTCTCTGGAGTAAAGCCATGGGATGGAACTAATTGGAGGGGTGCAAAAGTAGGGGTTTATGTTTTCTGCCAAATTCTGTATTTTATTCATCTTTTTTTGGAAGCAGGCTGCCCTTGCTCTATTGAACAGGTTGCTCTTGAACTCCTGGACTCCAGTGATACTTGTGCCTCAGTCTCCTGAGTGCTGGGACTCCAAGTACTGTACGTGGGGCTGCCACCATGTCTGGGTATCCTGCACTTTCAATGGGGTTTAATTTCACTCTCATTTGAATACTCGAGTTAGAGTATTAGTACTCCCATGTCACATAACGAAAGGTATCCGAGAGTAATATCAGTCATTTTTCCAAAGGTCATCAACCTAAATTGTTTGTCTTTAAATTTTATTTTCAGGGGTTCAATCCCCTGGCCTGCCAATCTTCCCCCAGCCCTGGGGGCACACTGAGATGGCAATTGAGACTGGGCATGGTGGCACGCACCTGTAATCACAGCTCTTGGGAAGCTGTAAACAGATGGATCAACACAAGTCCAATCTAATAGTGAGACCCTGAACACCCTGTAGACCCTTCCCTAAAATACAAAAAAAAAATAAATAAATAAAACAAATTTTATTTTAAAGAGGATAAAAAAACAAAACTAATGAGAACAAAGACAAACAACCAAGCAACATACCGCAATAAAAGAATTTAAGAATTTCAAACCAAGAATAGAAAATTAACAATGGTTATTATATTGCATGTTGTTATCATCAAATTTATTGCTCAGATTACCAGATGTAGGCATGCAAGACTGATCAAACAATTGCACATTAACTTTCCATTTCAACAATCCTTAATTTTTCCTTGTTCTTTTTTATCACTTTTTAAATTTGTTTGTAAGAGTATTAACATAATAGATAAGACATTTGAGATTATACATGTTTTAAGATACAGTAAAAACAAAAACAAGACGAAATATATTCAACCATGGTTGTTACATTGCACATTGCTGTCTTCAGTGTAGTTGTTCAGATCACACATACTAGCATATAAAACTGACCAGGTAAAAGGTTTAAACATTAACTGCTACTTTCAAGAAACTGGAAAATTAATGATACAATCATATACTTACATGATTTTCCCTTTCCTTTTTTTTAATTACAGTTTATTTCTTAAGCTCAGGTTCTTCCTGTGTTACTATGTCTACTCTACCTTTCAGAGCTTATTTCTTCTTTCAGGTTCTTACACTAGGGAGACAAGATGGTGTTTACACACATCATCCTAAACTGATCTAATTTCCAAAACATCAAGGCAGCAAGGAAAGCACCTCGAGAATTTATCAGGAGTAATTCAATATATAGAAAATACATTTCCTTCCTATTGCATTTCCTAGAAGAATTAGTATCTGAATTTACCAAAGTGCTCTTTAAAATCTGATACTACATCACTATAGAGTGCTATCTTCATTTCCTCTTCTTTAAAATCTATGATTTATTTAGTTTGGAGCTGAAAACAGGGTTCAGAGAACCCTAGGGATAGCTACTTGGTTGTTTCTCTCCAGAGTGGGTCAAACCTATAATACAGCTGAAATGAAAAAAAAAAAAAAAAAGTCAACCATGGGTTTGAAGTTTTGAAGAATCCAACCTTCAAACCTATTGCAAAGTGACAAAACTAACATTTACATACAATTAGCACCAAAAAGGATCAAGGACACAAAGTGACCTCATGCTTTGAGTTAACAAGACACACAGCTGATTCTATGATTGCATCAATTTGCCATGCACAGACTTAAGAAAACCTTTTCCAGTAAGCTACTACTTTCAAGCCAGATTCCAGAAGCAATTAAGAAGATGGCAAATGGAAGCATTCACTTTTCAGGAATCAGTTTCTGACTTTTCTCATTTGCAAATGCAAAGGAAGCAGAATTGGATCCTTCAGAAAGCTGCCTGGCGGGGGGCAGAGAGATGGGTGGGAGACCAGGAAAAAGGGAGTCTGGGTATGAGACCCCCTGCAGCTGGTCAGATCTGGCTGCAAAGTCTCAGGAAACCCTGAGCTATTTCCCTTGGAAATTAAACTGAGATTTGAAACTAATGAAGGGCCGAAGCATAGAAGAATACTGAGGAGCATGTCCACCTAACTACTTTATCCACAGGGGCCACAGGGACCTTGGGACATTCTCATACAGCCTATAAAGCAGGAAAATTAATTTGAAGAGCTTGAAAGAACAAAATTCAGATACCATCATAAAAATTCAGATATTCAGTTGGCTGATGAGTGCTCTTCATCTTCCTGCAAAGTCACGCAAAGGCCAACCAGGAAAGTGCTGTGTCAGTGAATGTCAGTCTGTCCCCTTTGTCAAACTTTGACTGGGGACAAAAGTGTTACTCTAACCTGGGCATGTCCCTGGCTGCTTTACATATTTTCATCTAAGAATTATGTGTTCTAGAGGTACAACTTTGTTTTCACAGTGAAATCATTCTGTAAGGAGAGAAGACCTTCAGCACATGTTGTCAGGTGTGATGCTAACTAGTTGGTCAGATAATCAGGTGTTGACGCTCTCCATGTACAAAGCCCTAATCTGTGCTGCCTTGGTGCAAGGTGGGGTGGGAAATGTTAGGAGTTAGAAGGTTGCAGATCCAAATCAAGTAGAGAAGTCATGTTCACGCTCAAGGAGCTCTGCATCTCAAGGATGCGGGATCTACAAGAGAGTCTACATCTCCCTGACCACTACGAAACAGAATAATTACCTTGGCCAGATGTCACCAAATCATACTGCTTCTTGGCACCCCTGGTTGAACTTAAAAACTGAACATGCAAAATTGCTGGGCTCCGTCTTCAAACTGATATGCTGCACTTGAGTATGTTTCAGATTTCTTTCACAATAATGATGATGAACCGATTTCATGAAGGGTTTGTCTACTGTGCAAGGCATCAGACATCTTGAAATGTAGTAAAATTCACTGTACAATTCCCTTCCAGATAGTTATTAACATGTAGAAAAGCCTATAGTAGAAAAAAATTAAATGACAATGCCATATACATTTGGCAAATATAATTTTTAGGTTAAAAAGACAATATACTACAAACCACATGCAATAGTAAATATGCACATAGCTGGTATAGAAATAACAGTAATTGCTACCCGCTATTGTCAGTATCATTGTCACTGGTGATGTCAGTGTAGATGAACTGGCAAGATGAGAGGCTAGGAAATTTTTTCAGTAAAAAGCCATATCATGAAAACTTTAGTCCTTGTAGAACTATTGTCACAGTTCATTAGTCAACTCTGCCACTGTAGTACAAGAGCAGCTTGGTCATTATATCAACAAATGAGACCAGCTGCGTTCTAATGAAACAATTTATTTAACTTTTGCATATTATAAAATACCCATTTTTTTTCTGATCCTTTAAAAATAGAAGAGCCATTCTTCACTTGCATAAGTGATCATGTTTTGGTCCTTCACTGACCCAAAGATCGCTGTTTACCAGCAGCTGCCCCAGAAAAGTACTTGGCCTTCCTAAAGCAGTCCGCAGTGGTGAAGTGTCCCATCTCAGCTGAAACTAGAAGCTTTCTGGCTATTGCACTTTTTGGACATCAGCTAGATTGCAACTGCTGACCCCTGCACCTTCCAACACACAAATGTGAATCAGATCTGTGGGTGGCTGGTCCCTTGTGATGCGCTGAGAGTGTGCACTCTGGCCTACACCTGCCACTGAGCAGAAAATCCTAGCCATCTTTAAAGATTTCTCCAGTCCCTGCTGCAAAGAACATCTGATTTCCAGCATAATGTAAATCCTAGCTTTGTCTGCCAATAAGTTCACATACATGATGGTAACATCAGGTCTATATTAAACATTTACATTAAGGATTGGAGTGGAAGATTAAATTGTTTGCATACGCTGCAGCCACAGAGCCTCGGTACTCTTCCTGCTGATAGCACCAGGCACCCACAGAATGTTTATTAGAAATGACCCATCAAAGCTGGAAACCATATCCTAAAGCATAGTCCACATGACAGCTGGTGGGTCCAGCCCATTTAGGCCATGGTTGGACCTGCCTTGAACTGCACTGCCCGCCCTCACAAGAGAGAAGCAATTCATGACAGCGAAGATAATGCTTGCTTCCAACTCAATATGTAGAATTGGGTGGGTTTTATTCCCCCAACACTAGTATTTTCCTACTAGGATAATCTTTCTCTTTTCTTTGCTCTGTTGACTCAAATCAGTCATAGTAATGTTAACTGTTGTGGAGTTGGTAACAACATTTGGTTATGTAGGCTAAATATTGTGCATGACATTTGGTGTGACTGAAGGTAGTTCTATGTCTGGTTCCCATGGAGACCTGTTATACTGTTTCCACAGACAGATCCAGAAAGAGAGAGAGAGAGAGAGAGAGAGCGAGAGAGCACTGAGAGGGACTCAGGTCAGCAGGCTTCCCCAGGCCAGCATTCCCTGCCATGAATCTGAGGAATTGCCCAGGACACCATTAACAAGCAAATGGTCTACAGAACAAATGTTTTTGTGAGGTGAAAAAAAAAACCATGAAGAATGCCAAGTGAAGTGGCTGGAGAAGAGGGATGTTGTTCAAGTGAATGATTCATTAAATCTTGTCTGAGTGTCAGATGTTCAGCATTTGGTGCCATTGCCTCCAATTTAAATCATTTTTTAAAGAAGTGCCGGAAAAGGTGCTGAAAGGCACCGCACTCTGTTCCCTCACTTGAAAAACAGTGTCTGCTTGTGAGCTGTGGTGAAACTTTGCATTTTGGCTAGACACCCCGCGAGGAGCTGTGTGGCAGCTGGAGCTCCTTTTCTAAAGTTTGAACAGTCACCCAAAGACAGGAAGAGAAAATAGTATTTCCACAAGCCAAGGGATCCATTCTAATGACACCTGAGTGAGAGAGAGAGAGAGAGACAGAGACACAGAGAGAAACAGAGACAGAGACAGAAACAGAGAGAGGGAGAGGGAGAAGAAGAGGGAGAGGGAAAGGAAGCCCCACCACAATACAGCTGCTGAGTCTCTACTTCTGATCATCTTTCTCTAGGGACCTCCTAGAAGTGAGATCGCACACTATTTCTCTTATGACTGGGTCATCTCAGTTAGGATGAGATGACCCAGTCATAAGGTCAGCTTCTTCCTAAGGGCAGAAGACACATCTTTTGCTGATGGCAATTCTAGATTTGAATGGTTCTTTATTAGAACCCCTTCAAAGTCAAGAGCTGCTGCCTGTGTTTTATTGTCACCTATTTCAAGGGAGACTAATGTTGCTGTCATACCTTGGGTTGTTCTCAGGGTCCAGTGACTTTGCAGAGACTCCAAACAGGCTGGTTTCTGACCATTATCTAAATGTCCCTCAGGGACATTGTTGCTACTTCCTCATGCAAAAAGGGACCATGTCTACCCCAAGTTTGGAACTTGAGGTCCTGGTACTAACTGAGATGACCCAGTCATAAGAGAAATAGTGTGTGATCCACTTCTAGGAGGTCCCCAGAGAAAGAAATGATCAGAAATATAGTGTCTTTTTAAATTTTTTAAAATGTATTATAATAAAAATTTATCACACATAACTATGACTCCCTTCAAAACATTTCCCTCACTTTCGGTACACTTGTACTGCTGTCTGTGTCACTTTCCGAAGCAGTTCTGGAAGTCCTCTTTCAAGAGTGTCTTAATGAGGTGTGAAAAAAACACAGTGCCTGCTGCTGAGTAGTGCCCCCAAAAGTAAGTCAGGCTTGTGAAAACACTAATGTGCCCTCATCTGTTTCACTCATGAGATCCAGCACTAAGTAATTCCTGGCTTTTCAGCAAAATAAAAATAACTGTGAAAGGTAAATGTTTCTAGTCAAATCAAGACAGTAAGGCAACCACAACTCTCCAAGGAAAGACAATGACAATGCAACCTTTACCACAACAATTTTTAAATTTCAACATCCACCATGGTTTTCAATCATACCTCATAGAAAGAGACTGAAGAATAGTGGTTGTTAGGGACTGGAGGAAGGGAAAATGGAGAGAAGTTACTGAGAGGCGGTGCTGAGTTCAGTTTTGCAAGCTCACATGTTCTAGAGAAGGAAGAAGGTGATGGTACCCATCATGCTTTGAACAAAGGCTTCTTTTTGTAAGGACCTCACAGAAGTGGGATCACATGACTGCATCACATGACTGAGTCATTTCACTGAGTGCTATCTCCTCAAGTTTTCCCAGTTTGAATATACTTCATGTGACTACTTCAAAAAGGCTAAGATAATTCATTTATTGTACATATATTTTACAACCAAAACAACAAAGACAAACATTGATGTTGCTCATGAAGTGGGAAAGTCCCTGTTAAGACCTGAAAGGTGAATGTGAACAGAATCCACAACAGAAATGTGGCTTTTGCTTGGGTGAATCTTGAACCTGGGCTTACAGTTTCTCAAATATGACAAGGATGTTTAGACTTTTAGTAGAAGTACAATTGTTGTTGATAGTGACTCCTCTCATTCCTTGGGGTTTTGCTGACTTAGGTCTTAGGTATGGACTAGAAGATATTAAAGTCTTAACTGAGGGCTGGGCATGTAGCACCACGGTAGAGTTCTTATCAGGGTGAGGCCCTGGATTCCATTTGAGAGAGAGAGGGAGAGGCAGAGACAGAGACAGAGAGACAGACAGAGAGACAGAGATAGAGACAGACAGACAGAGACAGATAGACAAACACAGAGACAGAAACAGAAATAGATAGAAAAACGGATAGAGAGATAGACAGACAGAGGGGGGTAGGAGGGAGAGACAGACAGAGAGAGACAGAAACAGAAAGAGACAGAAAGACAAATAAACAGAGACAGACAAGGGGAGAAGGGAGGGAGGGAGGGAGGGAGGGAGAGAGAGAGAGAGAGAGAGAGAGAGAGAAAATGAATTAATGAATTAGCTGGTAAGTTAATATGCCAATTATATTTCTTCCAATTCAAAAAAGAACAACACAGATAGTTTACTGAGCCTGGAAGTTTGTCTAGGAGAAATTACACCCAGGCAGATAAAAATTCTGGGCTAGTAATATAGCTCAGCAGCAAATGCAAACTCCCAAGCCCAAGGTTGTAATTTTGATCACTGGTGCTAAAAAAAAAAAAAAAAAAAAAAAAAATTGAAAATAAATAGTAGTGATGCATAATTTGCTTATCAATATACGGATCTCCCAGCATTTAACAAACATAAGTCACATAGAATTCACAACCATTTTAATAAATTGTCATCCCTGAGAGCTCATGTGGTGTCAGTCATCATCTTTATGCATTGCATTATTTCCTCTTCAACCTAAGACTTAGAGAAGCTAGCCTGTTTAGTACAAGAGATGCAATTATAAGACAGGGTTGTTATTTGAAGTGGTGGGTGTTTTTGAATTTCTTTACTTTCCTCACCAAAAATATAAAAGCAATAAAGCCAGGTTACCATGGACTAACACATCTGCAACCATTCTTCCCCTAAATTCTTCTCAGTTCCTTGGCCACAGCAGCAAAAGGCTAACATGCTTCTTGTTATACAGTACCTCTTTGTCCCTCAATAAGATGCTCCCTATTTCTTAGAGGAAGCAGACAGCTCTACATCACAGACTAACCAAGCCAGTGGGCCTATAGGTATTAACCTTTTCCAGACAAATCAGATATGATTTCAAAAAATCTTCAGGAAATGTGAATACTTCATATTTTGGTTACCTATTTTGGAGCTTACTTATATGATGGGTAAACCCTTCCTTATCATCCCTGTCGAGCTCACTGTGCTACAATTTCACTTCCTTAAAAATAGGTAGTAGTGCATCCAAATGTATGAAAACCCTGGGAACAAGAACAAAAGTATAAAAGAATTTGAAGACAAATAGACTCACCTATACAAATATACTTACAAAATAATACTCTAAACTCAGCAAAAAAAGACAAAGTATGAAGCCTCTTTTTGACAATGACTCATCCTGATATGTTTAAAATGTAATCCATTGTAGGAAAATCTGTAGGACAGAAGAATTCACTATGACCCAATTCCTAAGTAAAATTAAAGACAGTGGCACATGTGAATGAAGTTGGACAATTCTTTCCTCACTTACCTGTGTCAGCAAATGAAATTACCTCGGTAGATCCACATCGATGAAATATTGTTGGTATACATGCATTGACAACTTGTCATTAATGAGTCAATTTCAAGTACCTGGATGTGTCTGAGCACGGGTAGGAAGATACACTTAGCAATTGTTTGATTTGTTTCTGCTTAGGCTGTAAGTTTCTAATCTCCTGATTAGAACCAGACTTGTACGAATTAGGAGTTGAAGTTGAAACAGTCACTGCTGTGTCCAGGATGTAAAGTGAATAAAATGAATAGGGTATTAACCTTCAACCACTGAATATTAATCAGCTTTTCATAAGAAAGAAAACACAGAGCTTGCCACACTAAATATTTCCAGCGCTTACTGACAGGATATGATTTCTTTTCTCTTTCAGCCCTGTTTCTTCCAGGGAAGGACCTGAACACTATACTATGGTCAGTTTGACACAGACCAATGTGTGATTTGAAAAGCCCCAGGTACCAAAGGTGGTTGGGACTCTCTGAAGTTTTAGGCCTGATGAAATGATACACCATTATCAAAAGCAAGGTGGTCTTCCAGTCACCTCTGCAAACACAGGCCAAACTAAGCCCAAAGGGAATTCGCAGAAAGACCATGGACAGGAAACCTTGATGACCACAAAATGAACGTGTAAAGGGAATACATTTCCGATTGCCTTGGAGAAGACTTGCAAATGGGAAATGATTCCACATGAATATGGAATGAGAACAAATCCACCCCAGGGGGATTAAAAAATTTTAATAACTTCTTTTGCAAGAATGAAAAACCATGTGTATTTATGTCAATACAATGGTAAGATAACACATCTTGTACCAATGTTTCCATTTACCACATCTGTGTCTCTGTATCTGTACAGTCAACTCTTCAATCCATGGGCTAAATACCCATAAATTCAACCAAGGTTCAAAAATAAATGAGAAAAATTATGTTTATACTGAGCATGCATATACTTCTGGATTTCAATTATTTATTAAGCAGCACATATAGCAACTATTTACATTGTGCTTCTGTTGATTGCGTATTAGAGCTTCAATCAAGGTTATTTGAAGAATGTGTATAGGTTTGTGAAAATATAAAATCATTTTATATAAAAGATTTGGGCATCTGTGGACTGTGTTACCTACGTGAGATCCAAGAAACATAACCTGCCATGGTACCAAAATTGGACAAATAGACAGATGGATAGATAGGTGGATAGATATATTCATATATACATACATGTATACATACATACGTATACAAATACGTCCATCTTACAGCATCAAAAAAGGCAATAAGTTATCATTCTTTGAAGACACTTTGAAACAAAATATAGTATGTGCCATTTTTATGCATTTGTGTCTAAGCAAGTATACTTCCATAATACTACCAAGCCTTTATCCCATGTGTCTGGGCTTAGTGGCAACTAGATTCAATTTTTAAATACTAAGGAGAGAGAAGAGAGGAAGGGAAGGATTGCTATCACCCTGAACTCAAGCAAATATCCTAAAAAGACATTTTTTTGAATGGTACCAGGTACCAGGATCCAAACTCAGGATCTTGTGTTTGTGAGGCAAGCATTTAGGATGCTGAGCTATCTCCCTGGCCCCAAATATTTTCTTAAGTAATTTTGAAATTCCTCAAAAATTGTTTCATTGTATGAAAGCTAGACTTCAAACCAGGACAATATGTATTTCTATGGCACCACACTATTTAAGAGCCAAGCTCAAACCTAACAGTTGAACATTAAGGTAAGTAATGTCTTTGCCTTCAGGAAAATAAATTCTCTTCTAATTTTGTCTTGTTTTGCACTGTTTCCCAATACAAAAAAAAGACTAGTAACCTTTCTTCCCTATACACCACCATGTCTAGATCCCTTCTATCTGTATGTGCCAAAATCTTTAACCCCTGCTACCAAACAGAAGTAACCTCTCATGTAGCATTAAAAAAATCTACACACTTTAGCTGGCATGACACTCGAAATCCATAGTACCTACAAAGATATAAATGATGCAGCACAAAGATTTTCAAGATATCTGTTTTGCATCTCTTTATTATCCAACAAAACACTAACCAAGGGCTGCTGTGAAGGGCATGTGCAGATGCAGTCAAAGCTACTAATCAGCTGACATTAAAATAGGAGGTGCATACTTGATTATCCAGATAGTACCAATGTAATTACATAAGCCCATCAAAGAAGAAGGCAGCCAGGCATGGTACCACATACCTGCAATTCCAGCACTCTGGAGGCTGAGGCAGGAGGACCAAAGTTTGAGCTACCCCAGACATTAACTTATCAAGACATTATGTCAATTTTTAAAAATAAATGAATAAAATAAAAAAGAGTAGATATGTAGCTCTGTGTGAAGGTTCTAGATTCAACTCTGCAGTAATGAAAGGAAGGGAGGAGGAAGAGAAGCAAGATCAGGACTCAAGATAAATGCAGCCGTGCATAATTATAATCCCAGGTGCACGAAAGGCTAAGGGAGGACGATAGAAAGTTTGAGGTCAGCCTGCATAATTTAGTGAAACCATGTCTCAAATATTTTTTTAAAAGGATGACAGATATGGCCCGGTAGCAGATTCTTTGCCTAGCTTCAGAGAGTCTAGTGTTCAAGCCCTAGTAATAAACATAAAGTTGGAAGAAAGCAAATGAAGCAAGAAAAGAAAGTCCAAGTCAAGATCAGAGTAGTAGGGCTGGCCATGTAGCTCAGCAGATTAAAATGCCTGCTTAGACAGATACAGGGACTAGAGTTCCATCCCTGGCATGCTGTGCTGCCTCCACCTCCAGAGTGTGCAGAGATAGTGATTGAAATGGGGTGTGGTGGTGCAGGCCTGTAATCCCAGCATGAGGGAGGCTGAAAACAGAAGGATCACTATGCGTCCAATCTGTGTAATGAGATCCTGTAGACCCTATATTAAATACATAAGAAAAAAGATCAAAATATGAATTACGACTTGACCTGCTAACCTTGAAAACAGAAAGAGAGCCCTGAGATGAAGAATGAGTGAATAGGCCAACAGCTAGCACAGAATGAGGTCTCCATCCTACCACTGGAATGTGCTGAATTTGCAGCCTAAGTCAATGTGAAATATGACTCTTGTTCTGAACCCCTGTGAGGAATCACAGTCCTGCTTGCACTTTGATTTTATCCTCATGAGATGTACGTTGGACTTTTTACCTACAGAAACGATGAGGTAATCTCTGACCTGAAATTAAACTATAAAGCTACTGTGATAAAATCAGCATGGTGCTGGCATAGAGACAGACCTGAGGATCAATGGAACAGATTAGAACATGCAGGACCCTAGACAAAAGGGCCATACTGGCTCACTAGAATAAAGATAGCCTCTTTTATAAATGGTGCTGGAAAAACTGGCTTTCTACATGCTGAAAACTAAAATTAGACACATGTCTATCACCATACACAAAGCAACAGTCAAAATTGATCAAAGATTTAAATACTAAAACAGAAACACTAAATCTTCTGGAGGAAAATATAGGTAGAAATCTTAGACAAAGGGGTAGGTAGAGACCTCGCAAACAAAAACCAAACTGCAGGGCTAGAAAGATATCTCAGTGGATTAAGCACCTGATTAGGCAAGCACAAGGACTAGGGTTCTATCCCCAGGACCCCATGCTGCACTGCCTCCCCTTCCCAGGAATGTTTAGCTGGCCACTGAGTCCAGGTGTGGTGATGCATGCCTGTAATCCCAGCTCCGGGGAGGCTGAAAACAGGAGTATCACTACAAGTCCAATCTGCATATTGAGACCCTGTAGCAAGTACATTAAAAAAAAAACTGCATGGGAAATAATTCAAAAAATCAATAACTGGTATCTTGTCTTTTTGAAGCTTCTGTACTTCAAAGAAAATCTCCTACAGAGTAAAAAGAAAACCCACAAATGGAAAAAAACTGTAGCTCATTGTCCCTCCAAAAAGGGCTTATAACTAGAACATATAAAGAATTTTTTATAATCATGCTTCCCCTAAATTCAAGTGCCCAATCCTAAAATGGGTATCTGAGATAAATATACGTTACTCATAGGAAGAAATACAAATGGCAAGTAAATATATGAAAAATTTTTCAACATTATTGGTTATTCAAGAAATGCAACTTAAAACAGCACTGAGATTCCATCTTATCCCAGAAGGAATAGCTAACATCAAGAAGTCAACCAATAACAAATTCTGGAGAAGGTGTGAGGCAAAAGGAACCCTTCTGCACTGTTGGTGGGAGCACAGACTGGTACAACCCCTATAGAAATCGGCATGGATATTCCTTTAAAAGCTAGGATTGGAGATCTCGTTCAAGCCAGATATTTGCCTCCTGGATATTTTCCCAGAAGAACTGAAAACTTCATACGACAGCAATATATGTGCCCTATGTTTATAGCAGCACAATTTATCATAGGTAAATCTTGGAAACATCCCTGATGTTTCAACCAATCAACTGAAGAATGGATAAAGAAGGTGTGGTATTTTTACACAGTGGAGTATTATTCAACTATACAGCAGAATAAATTTCAGTCTTTTGTTGATAAATGGAAACAACTAGAGAACATACTCTTAAGTGAAATAAATCAGACCCACATGTGCAAACATTGTATTATCTCCTTAATGGGAGAATGTGAAAGACAAAAATGCAATCTGAAGGGTACAATAGATGCTTGAAAAAGGGAATGACCTTATTCAAAAGGAAAGAGTTACTAGTTGAGGAGAAGGATGGTTTGGACAACTATATTGTGCATTTCTGATGGCCTATGGAAAGAAATAGAAAATGCTTTATTTTTTTGTCTCCTTTTTTAAATTGTACTTTTTCTCTTAATTTCTTATACTTTTTTTCTTTTTTCTTTCTTCCAAATATATATATATATATATCTGATAATATGAATAGCAGGTTAGAAGACAACGCTATGTATTACAACAAATATTATAAAATACATATTTCTTTGTTAAGTGAAATTCTGTATCATTTACCATTTTTTCTGTTTTAAATTATTTTGTACTCTCTTTTAAAAATAAAAATAATGGGCCGGCCAAATAGCTCAATGGATTAAAATTTCTGCAAACAAATACAGGTGCCAGGGTTTTGATTCCCAGGCCTCACCCCCCAGAGTGCTCTG
Organism: Ctenomys sociabilis; assembly: GCA_004027165.1. NCBI lineage: Eukaryota > Metazoa > Chordata > Mammalia > Rodentia > Ctenomyidae > Ctenomys > Ctenomys sociabilis. The sequence continues at coordinate 63,869 of PVKA01006142.1, read as the reverse complement.
AGAGGGCAAATGAGGCTGGGTCTAGTAGCAGTTGCCTGTCATCCTAGCTCTAGGGAGGCTGTAAACAGGCAGATCACTATGAGTCTGATCTAGTAGTGAGCCCCTGAACACCCTGTAGACCCTTCCTTAAAAATACAAAAATTAAAAGTTGTTGTTAACAAAAATAGAAATGATAACATAATAAATTTACATTGTTTTAACCAACTAAATTTACAGTCATTTGTTAGGGCAGAATCAGAAAAGTAATACAGATAAGCCCCAAAGACATCTAAGGAAGAGGCTTTATTAATCCAACTGACTAAATCTTGGGACTCCCCAAAAGCCTGGGAAGGAGATAGGTATGGGAACATCCATGAAGAGGCAACTTCAAATCCCAACCAAGTTGCTTGTATGCACAATCTCCTCTAAAAATTTAGAGCTCCTCACCTTATAATAAATAACTCTTACAAAATGTTACCAGAAATAACTGAGCAAGGGTGACAGAGAGGAAGCCAAAATCAGTGCATAGCCCACTGGTGTCCCAACACGTTCATCCATGGTCTCTTCGTCCATCCCATTTTTATGGAACATCTCTGACTTTCAGAGAGGTTGGGAGGCTTCTCTATGAAGGTCATACAGTTGGTTAGCAGAAAAACCAGCAACAGAAGTGTAAGTCCCCTGGTGCCCTACCCTAATCTCTCCATATTGTTGCCTCAAATCCCTACTTATCATAAATACTAGCTGGAATTCAGAGGAGATGCACTTAACAAATAGATCACAAAAAAAGTATGTCATGGTGAAAGGAACAGATGCATTTACCTCAACCATGAAAAGTCCAAATCCATAGGCAGTTCTAGGTGGCTGACTCATTGATAATTCAGGAAGAAAAAGAAGTCACCAAAGATACCCAGATACTTGAGACAAGGAGGAGGTTGCTTTATGTTACCCAAATAGGTCATACAGGAAGCCTCGCTGCATTTTCCTGACATCTATGGCCACTTTTCAGTGAGGACTCTTGGTACCAACAAGCCTAAGTCTGCCTTTGTAGATAAAATCACTTCAAAACCTCAGAAGGCAAATTGAAAGTCCTGGGAAGGAAATGCAGTGCCTCAGATGCATGATGGGAATGGCGTCTAAAGACTCAAGACACAAACGCCCCTTTACATGAGTGGAGCTTTATTTAGAGGATGTTAGAGTCTTTTCCCTGCCCCACCTATCTGAATTCCATCAGCACTGCCAGCATCCTCTCTTTGCCCTCCCAGGGTTTCCTCCTCTGACATTCTCAACCAAAAGCCAAACACCTCAGACTCCAGAACCCAAAGGCAACTAACTCACAGAGTCCGGTAGGTCACAGGATCAGAGCTCAGATCCATTCCTACGCCAAGTCACTTTGTCAGAATATCTAGAGGTGAGGGAAGACTCAGGCAACATCTACATCTAATCACTATGCAGGCAGAGCCTGAAAAGAAGGTAGTATAGTGTACACAATATTTTGGTTAAGATTATTAAGAAATAAAACAGAACCCCTTGGCTTTTTGAATGAGATCCATTTTTAAAAAGGAAATTATCCAGAAAGCATTGCCAAAATACACTGGGTGCAAAATGCCCAATTGAAGACTTTGTCTTAAATGCCCATACTTCTTTTGAGATTAAGCTAAATATTTCAAAGACAACTGAGACCTGTACATACACAAACAAACAGATCCATTTCTCAAATGCTAACGGCAACAAGTGAACTGAAATAATTGAAGTCAGTCATTGTAATTACTAATTTTTAAAAAGGAAAGATTCACTGGGAATATGATAGTGGAAAACAATCTGATAAGCATTCAGCTGTGTGAGGAAGAATATATTGGAAAGAAGAAGACCTGGTCATGTCTCTCAATTTTATCAGAGAAGTTTGAATAGGATATTGAACATAAAATCAAACATGTACTTGGAGCCCTAACCTAAGTTAACATCATATCCTGAGCGCTAATTGTGTGATTATCTCAGAGTGAGGTTCCCAGGAGTAGGTGGAGGGTGTGCTAATTGTGAACCAGCAGGGAGGCCAGCACTAGTCGTGGAGGGGAAGCTCATTTACTAGAACACAGAGCTCTTTCATCACTTCTTTTTTTGTGTGTGGTACCATGGATGGAACTCAGTACCTTGTGCTTGCCAGGCAAGTACTTACTCCACTGAGCTATCTCCCCAGCCTTTCATCATATCTTGAGGACACAACACTCTGGTCTTGGGAATTCTAATCATAAATTTCCTCCTTTTGCTGCTATGGGCTTTGGTTGGTTTTTAGTGAATGTTTCCCAAAGTCCTAAATATTGCTGAAAAATAGTCCTAGTTGGTTGGGATCCTACTGAGACCAACACTAAATACACAAGGCTACATGTGCAAAGCTCATACAGTAAAACATGATCAAATTTAGTAATAGCAAAGCAGTAATCAAGGAAGACCCAGGACCCAGCCTTTGACTCCTATGGTATTTTTCATTTTCCCTGTAAGAAAGTCATTTAACCTCCTTAAACCTTAGTTCATCAACACAATACTACTCTTTTATAACTACTCCTGGAAGTAAAGGAGATGTGCTCCTTTCTCAGAAGAAGGTATAATTTCATGAATGACAGACTGGAATGACACGAGAACCTGGGAAATCAGTGAAGAGAGACAACTGAGAAAGAAAGGACAGAGCCTCTTCCTCTGTCGCAGAGTGCAGAAAGAAGTGAGAACTGCCCTCAGTCTAAGACATGGTGGCACGGCACTGGGTACATCCACACCCTGCCCTACACCTCCCAGGTCCTAACAAGCTGTGCATCTCCTATCCATTGGAAGAGCTGCCAGTGATGAATTAGAAAAGACAGTACCTTGGTGGTTCTTTAGGGATTTGGAGCAGAAGGAAGTCACAGGAGGCTCCTGAGAAGCTGCCCACTTATGAGCCTTGTAGTCCTGTCTTATGATTTGAGATTGTACAGAAGCGAATGCAAAGAGTGAGAATTCCAGCAATGGCAGTTGTGTGTCTACTCTTTAGTCCTTGCCCTCCACCCTACACCACACAAGAGTTGTCTCTGGAGCACTAGGACAATTCTTCGTACCTCACAGTGTGAGACACAAAAGCAGTCTCTAGTTCCTGTTACTACGTCCTGTATCACTTTTAGAATAAAAGTACTCAATGGTTCTACAAGAGGACAGGGTTGTCTGAGATGAAAGGTACATACTCCCTCAAAAATGGGAATCTTCTTCCAAATCCAGAGAGGGGATGGGAGTGAGCAGATTCCATGCTTGGAAACACAAACCCTTAAGAAATGGAGGTACCTTGTCTTTCGCACTTCTGCCTGTTCAAGGGATGATTAAAATACTGTTTTTGCAGCTGTCACACAAATGTTATTTAAAATTCCCTTTCCCTGTCCCAGCACTTAATGCAAATTATCCACATGACAGAGGGTCAGAAAGACAATTTACATGCAATTAGCCAGATGTGTTGGAATGAAATCTCTCTTACCCAGCCCCCCCAAAATTACCTGAATAATTTACCCTCACATAATCACCTTACTCCAGTGGGAACGTGGTATACCCTTGTTTATTTCCTCCAAATACCTAGATGCTCCAACGGTGTTAAAGCAAGGCAGCGGCCCATCCAGGGAAACAAATAAGACAACCCTGAGGTGAAGCTGCTGTCCCTTCTTAAAATGCAGACAGAATTAATTTGTTTTCATTAGCTCCTTATCAAGTTACTTGACTTTGATTCCCAGCACTAAATGTATTTTAAGAAGGAGTCTGGGGAAGGGGAGTGCAGGGTTTTCAGGAAATAGCAAGTTCTTTTTCTACTGAGATAAAAATCATTTGGCAAGCCGAGGTGAAATACTTCTAACTTCAGTAGAAAAAGAGAGGGAAAAAAAATTAGAAGATGATAATGAATTGCAAAAGGAAAAGGAGGAAATACTTTAAAAAAAAAAAAGTTTAAATCAGACTTCACTTTTGAAAACATCTCAACTTGCATTGCAATTTTTGAAGAAATGTCAACGTTACTCCTTGGGGAGCCACTCGAGATGAGTACAATAGAGAAGTGAGCGATTCAGGTGACTGTCATTAAAGCACCCAAGCCATCCAGACTGCCCTTTCATATCCTGCCTTTTATCTCCAAAAGGGATGAGGCTAGTAAAAACCAGTGACATGGGGCAAACGGAGGGGCCCAAACAGTGCCAGCCGGCTTTGTGGGCAACTGTGACAGCCTGATAGCTAATCCTCCTTGGGGAGGGAATTTGTTTTTATAGTTGGACTAGAAAAAAGGACGATACCCTCAGGACAGGAGGAAAGAATGGAACTCACAAATGACTCCCAAGTGTCACCTGACTTCCTCATTGGGAGCCTTTGGGACTTTCTGCTCTTCTAAGATAGCTGCTCTCACTTTCTCCTCCAGGATTCAAATGCTAATACAGAAAGCAGTGGTCCACAGAAAGACTGAAGCTGAACAGAAACACTCAGAGACAGGCTTAGCCCTTTGCTGAGAGCCATATTTACTATCAAGAGCAGTGAGCCCCTCTGCTCTACTCTGATGAAAACAATCAGATGTCAAGGTTATGCAAAAACCTCCTGCGCACAGCAGCATTGAACCTGTTAGACGCACAGGGCCATGAGAACACTTTCAGGCAGTGAGAAAGATCCCCCATGATTGGCACTGGAACAAGAGGCAGAAGGGGAAGAGCAAGGCACAGAGGATAAGGGACAGCTGTGAAATCGTGTGGCCTGTGCTTAGGCAAATCGAGGACGAGGAGACATGTCTTTCTTCTTCCCCTTCAGCAGACACTGGAGGGGCTTGAACACACTGGAAAAACTACCATCCTCCTTGCCCCGAGCCTGCCTACCTAGCTGCAAAATGATGGCTGTCAGGCTGTTCCCCAGAAGGCTGGGCTTTCCACTTGCCTGTGCATGGTGGTAAGGCCATTCCCTGAGGGCCTCTTTGGTGTTGTGAGATCTGATTAGCCCATAGAATGTGAAAACACAGGGAATGAGACACAGGCAGATTTTAAGAGCCGATACATTGCACTCCATGCTGCTTCCTCAATGAGATGTAGGCCCAGGTTACTGCAACTCGTGGAAGCTCTACCATTTGGAAGCAGTGGACCTCTACCATCTTGATTGCCCCAGCAAAGGCAAAGCAGTGCAGAGCCCTTGCACACCTCAGCACCTCCCATGGGCTGATCCCCAGTGGTTGCGTACTACTAAAAATTATACTCTTTGAAGTTTTCAGCTAATGAGATTCTGATGTTGTCCACTCGTGATACAAAAATCACAAAACAATAAAGAAGTCCAAAAGATTTCTGGGGGCTTCCTTAATGACTACATTGGTCATTTACCACTTTCATGAAGTAACCAATTTTTTTCAAAAATATCTCTCCTTTTTATGCAAAAGCCATTTTGGGGTGTACTGAGCACCAACCTTGTCTGCCTCATGGGAAATCTAGCCCTTCTCAGTGAAGAAACTCCATTAGGAAAGTGAGGCAGACTATGCTGAGTTAAATATTTTATTAACATTTTCTTGCCCTCATTTATCTGCCATGTGTCCTCGGAAAATTTAGTCAAATTCTATAGCTCACCTTTGTAGGTTATAAAGTTGGCATCAGAATTCGGCTTTCCAATTTTCCATGCAGTGGAGGAAAGAAAAGTGCTGAGAACAAAGTCACCCACTCCTGGGCAGCCCGCTGTCACACACATCTCTCAGCCCTCTTTAGGAGGGATTTCTCTTCATAAACTGGAAAACACAATGCCTATCTCCAAACTTAGGATCCGGATTCAATAAGCCAGTAACAGAAAACTCTTAGTGGATATATACAAAACACACAGGTGGATACAACCACCTTGATCATCAGAATGTTATTAAATTGTGTTGTACTCTATATGTCATTACTTGTGCTTGGAGAATGAGCCCTTCATGTTTACGAATGGAGTCACTCAGGATAGCATCCTCAATAGTTAATCAGCAAGGTGGCCAGAAACCAACAGAAAAAGCAAAAGCTTCTAAAATACAGCCCCCAATTTAGACCCTTTTAAGGCAAGATGTGATGGGGCTTGCCTTAAAAGGTTTTGCCCATTCTGTGGACACATGGCTTCTATTAGCTTACTGATACTGACACACTGGAGCCTTCCAAAGCACTCTGTGGTTCTGATGTGTGAAAGTCTGCAAGCCCAACAGGAAAAAGACAGGTCAGCAGGAACAGAAGTGCTGCTGGAGTAGGGCAGTGGAGGTGCTGAACCGGGGTAGGAGATCAGATCTGGCTCTGTTTTCAATGAGCATGTCCTGCACCCCTGAAAATAAACTAGCCACACCTGGAGCTCCAACACAGGTGTCAGTGTGCACGCATAACCTCCATTAATCATTGGGAGTGCTGTGCGGATGAATAAGGAGGGAATGTGAGAAATTCCTAGTCAGCACACAACGTCTCCACTAAGCTTTCTACTCAAAGGCAAACCCAAGCTTGAATGTTCAGCCCTTTTTTGTGTGTGTTCCAAGGGCACTGTTGTTTGCTTGGCTTCTCAGAAATAGGCCTGAATTCTAATTAGCTTGGAGTGAGAGGCTGCGTAATGGAGGCTCGGTCCTTTCAGAGCCTGCGTCATCTACCAGCTTCTGAGCTGCATGGTCCACCTATACTCAAACTCTCATGAGAAAAGGGAAGAAAGGCAGGGCTCCCCCCCTGAACGGAAAAGTTGGGGCAATTCTTGGCTCTAAATTTCATTCCCAGAGGAATGCCTCCAGGAAAATATGGCACTATGTCCTTGATTACAAAGGGGACCTATATGCTCAGGGCCACCCCGTTGCTTTCCAAATGTCTGTAGTTTCAGACCATAGGGCGAGAGGGAGCACATCAGAGTGGGAAGAAGAGGAGATGAAGGCACACTGGCCAGTGGCTTGCAAGCTAGCAGTGGGCTTCACAAAGCTACTTTTGGCTATTAGCTCACTTTACAGGTGAGGAAAGTAAGACAGAAATAGATTATCCCATCTTCCCTTGCGTGAGCACTCCTGCCAACAGACTTAAACTGCGGACAAATCTAACTCTGCATCTCAGGGTCTGCATCTGTAAAATGTAAAAAATGGTCATCGCTCCATCGCATCTGCTATTAGGTCTCCATAAGTGAATGCATGTAGGAGGGCTAAGGTACGGAAGAATTGTGTGTCATGTGAGAAGCGCTGCCTTGGTGCGGGATGTTGTGATCAGGAAAGGTGAAAAGTTGAAGACTTAGGACCTGAGCCCTTTGGGGTGGAAAATAGGAAGAACTGGGCTGAGATGGGATCTGTCTCATCAGGGAATCCCAGAATGCTCTCCATTGTGTGGTGTTCCTGTCCCATCCCATCCCATCTGCACTCCAAACTATACCCTAATGAACTCAGAGGATCCATAATAGAGCTCCAAGTCCTTCAGCTTTAGCAGGAATGTAGTGACTCGATGTGACAGCCCATCATGGAAACTGATAATGCTTCCTTCTGGATTTTCAAAGGCCAATCCAACAGGGGTGTTGGGGCTCCACATAGACATCCACTTGGATCCCTTCCAATCCATTTCAAAATGACTGAAAAACCTGAACTTTTCATATGTGCCATGAATTGGGTCATGTACACTGGACGTATTCTCATTGGTTTCTCCTTAGTACTGTCACCAACTAAATTTGCTGGTTTCTCAGCAAGGGAGGGTTAGTCTGGGTATAAAGCTTTCAATGCTAAGGCACTGGGAAGGGCACTCTGTACTGGACAAGCCAAGGCAGCTGGCCACCATCCACAAGATAAGCATTTTATCCCATTTTTCAGATGATAGCCCAAAGCCAAGGAATCAAGGTCACACAGCTGGCCTAGGAAGACATTTCAGCTCTAGACACTTTTTCTTTAATGTATTTAGTACGAGGTCTAGAGGGTCTACAGGGTCTCACTATGTAGATTGGACTCGTAGTGATTCTCCCGTGTTCAGCTTCCCAAGCACTGGGATTACAGGCACGCGCCACTACGCCCAGTCTCAAGTGCCACCCAAACATGCCAGGCAGGGCCAGCACAGCACACTAGTGGTGGAGCCCCAGCCACCTTGCTCTGCCTAAGCAGGTGTTTTAGTGCACTGAGCTATCTGGCCAGCCCTCTAGACAATTTTTTGAAAACTACATAGACCTTACATTTTTATTTGTGCATTTATTTATTTATTTTTGTGGTGCCAGGGATTGAACTCAGGACCTTGTGCTTGCCAGGCAAGAGCTTATTCTACTGAGCTATCTCTCTGGCCCCTGGACCTTACATTTTTTAAAAGCATGGTTTTGAAAGGTACATACATCTTTTCCTTAGATGTTCAGACCTGTGATTTGAAACACTAATTAGAGCTTCATCATATGGAGAAAGTTACAGTACATCAGCAAATCAGGGATTTGCTGGCCATTCCTACCCTTATTACAGGTGTGTGACACTCTCCTGGAATGTGTTTCTCTGTTGTGGATGCTCTGGGCTTATTGTTGTGTTTCCTTTTGTTTTGCCTGTTTCACTGTTGTCATACTTCCAAGGGCTTTGGGGCATATCTGAAAACTTAGCTCATGGACTTAGTCTTTGAACTCCTGGATACCACTGGGAAGGAAAGAGCAGTAATGTTAGTGTTAACAAATTTAACAGAATCAAAGTTTGACTCTCTAAGGAGCTCGAGGAGAGGTTGAACATCCTTAATCTGAAAATACAAACTGCTACCAGCTCCAAACTGTCAAACTTGCTCAGTGCATTGGAACTTATGTAGTAAGTCTATGCGAATATTTCACACTTAGAAAAACTCCAAAATCTGAAACACTTTTTGGCCCAAGAATTCCAGATAAGGGATGCTCAACGCATATATTGCTTTTCTGTTTCTTCTTAGAAATAACTTTCAGCTAGCATTGGATTCCTATGATTATACTTTCAAAAGACATGACGAACTCTGAAAAGTCATTTTCTTAATACCTGTATATGTCATAAATGTACACATCACCTAATATGCTGGCTCTATGAAACAGACACACAGAGTCAGGTAAATGGAAATATACAAACCAAAGGCTGGCCAGATAGCTCAGCAAACTAAATTTCCTGCTCAGGAAGAGTGCAGTGACTGGGGTTCAATCCCCAGCCTGCCTTGCCAGCCCCACCCCCAGGGCACACTAAGATGGTGATTGAGATTGGGCGTGGTGGTACATGCATTTAATACCAGCTCTTGGGAAACTGAAAACAGGAGAATCACTATGAGTCCCATCTATATAGTGAGACCCTGTAGACCCTGTACCAAATATATAAATAAATAAATAATATAGAAACCAAAGCAGTCATTCTATCCTTGGAAGGAAAGCCTAGGAGACAGCTTCCATGCAAGAAATGATCTTCCAGTGTTTCCAATAGTTGTCCACGGATGGACCTACTTAAATAAAAGTCTACATAACTTCTAAAGAAATGAGCAAGCAAAGCTTCGGGAAGAGTAGCGCATCACTTTATGGGGTATATGGGGACACTCTGAAGTCCTAAGGCAAAACTGACTCTCTTCATCTGATCAAGAAATACATACAGCCAAAGGGAGTTGAGGCTGACTGTGGGTTTTGTGAGTCATGCTGTCTGTGGACATGCCTCACAAATAAAAAAAAACGAAAACATCCCTAGGTGTGAGATGATTAAAGTCCTAAATCTGTCCATTTGAATAACTTTCAAGCCTTGGATGAAAGTCATGCTGTTTTGAAGATTTTATTTTTTTTTTCTTTTTAAAATCCTAAGGGTTGCTGAGGTTCAAAAGCACACTTGATTCAAATGAAAAGGGAAGGCTCTTGGAGAGAACCATGTGCTTCAATATCAGATGTGTTTTAGTCTATAATTTTCCACTCTGGCTATGTGGATGTCTAGGCTCTGGTCCATCTACTCATTTAATTTCTGCTTTCATTAAAAAAAGCGTGTTTTCTGTTTATCTTTGTCCAAATGAATATGCTCTGTGCTTTCGAGATCTTCTAACCATCCTAGCTTTTGAAATTTCCTATCATAATGCCTGTGTGGCATGGTAAATCTATACTTGCCTTGACAGTTTGGAAACTGCACATTTATAGAGAGAAAATTAAATTACTGCTCCCCAGGATACCCACTTCCTGGTCCTAGTTTTAAAACAGATCATCACTTCAATTTACTGTAATTAAGTGAAAGGAGGAAGGAAAGTTAATAGGAATCAGTGCTATGGTACAAATTTTCAACAAAGCAAAGGCAGGGGTACATGTTCCCACAAATATTTGATTTTCATATATAAGCTGGTGGCTGAATTCGAGAAAGCTTAGCATTCAGCACAAGCTCACTTGGAATCAAACCAAAACAGAAATTTGAATTCAATTATTGTTATACCCTTGCAGTTCTTGACACAGAGACGACTGGTTATGCCTCAGGGAAAGTGCGGGAAGCACTCACTTGATCACAGTAGCTGGACAATTTTATGTCACATGTCCAGCAGAAGAGACAGCTGAGTGGAAAGATCATCTTTTGATGAGACTCGTGTGCCTTGTTGGCTTTTTGAAATTCTGACATGCATTTATAGACACATTCTATTCATTGTGGCCATTACTACACCAAAGGGATTTCCAATATCCAATGAGTGAATGAATGAATGACTTTTTATGGTCACAAACATTTGCTTCACAGAAATGTTTGTAAGACTCAGTTCTTCCATCCTTCAATATGTATTTAGAACATATCCTGTTACCACCAGAAAAACACAGGCGAAAAGAAGTGTTAATTCTCTGCCCTCAAAACACACACACAGCAATAAGGGTATATAGCAAACAAGTAGTTTTGTGGGGATAGAAAGAACAAGTCTATGACATAAATTTATGACACAAATTTGCTTAAATTCACTGTTTGGGCTTTTTGTTTTGTTTTGTTTTTGCTGCCTCAGGATGCCTTCAGGGCAGGTATGGTATGGATTGAAGATCTGGGGATGGAACCACAGCTTCCTGATTATTTGAAGAAGTCACTTAAACAACTGAGCTAATGGGCAGGCACCCTGTTTGGGGGAAATAAAGTGCTACAAACTAAACTAGAAATCTCAGATTAAAGGCAATATTTTTGACTATTTATTTGTTTTTATTTCTACCTCCTCATCTGTTATGCAACTTTGGTATTTTATTTTTAAAAAGAATTTATTTATCAACAAGTGTAATGATTTGGCAGTTGGATTCAGATCTGGCCACTTTTACCCAAGTGATGAAAAAATAAATGACAAGGGGCCTGCAGGGCCATCTCACTCACCAGTGGGTTTGAGACTGAGAATGTCTAATTATAGACGAGAACTGAAAGTGCTCCTGGCCTGCCGATTAATTAGCTGGTGCTTAGGCAATTCTTTGAATGTAAAAGGCAACATGTAAATCTAAGTATAATCATTCATGCTCAAGCGTTGGATCAGCTGATTAGTGCCTTCTGCTGCTAAAAAGTCCATAAAGAAGAGAGCAATTTGAGAGAGGAGCTTCAATTACTGCCACAAACCCAGATGTAGCCTGGTAGATCTAAGTAGAATAAAATTCAGTGTTCCAAATGAAGCTTTTAAAAACAAGAAATAAATAGAAATTTACTTCTTTCCTCTCCTCATCCATAATAGCCATCAAGGAACATATTTTTGACCTCACTTGCACATTACCAGAATTAGGAATTACAGTTTAAACTGAGCTAACCTGACACTTCGTGACAAAACCAAAAACTTACCAGAGGTAAAGTGTATAGAGCTGTGAATGAGTCAACTTTGAAGTATTTGCACATATTATGAAGGTGCTTCACTTTCTGCACTTCAAAATTATTTTAACCATTTAGTTACTTGTTTGATACAAGATCTCACTACGCAGCTCAGACTCAAAGTGTTCCTCCTGTCTCAGGCTATCTCCCCAGCACTGGGATTATAGGCAGGGGCCACCATGCCCGGTTTTGTGGTCCATACAGCATGCCCAGGGTTCTGAGGCTGACCCGGCATGTGGTGCCAGGGATCAAACTAGGGTTCTTGTGCTCACCAAGCAGGTACTTAGACCACAAAGTGAGCTACCAGCCTCTCTGCATTTTCAGTGAAACAGAGCAATGAATTCCAAAATAAGAAAGCACGCTCAAGTTGAAAGTTATCTGCTAAACCTAAAGGTCTCGTAACATACATGTGTTAGGTCTGGTTTTCTGCTTATTCCTCTATTACTTTCCAACTAGACTCTATAGCCAAAGTCAAGTACCTTGTCTTTTGCATGTTTCTATTTCTAGCCTTCTGTAGCCAAAAACATTCATTAAGTAGTTGAATCAATGAACTGGAAATACACTTAAACAGCTATGAGGAGCAATATGCCTCTAGATGTATCATTCAAAAAACTTTATGAAACCACAACAAAGAAAACACACATGGTTGCCTTTCATTCCAGAAGTCCCCATTCTGATTCTACTTTCTGCATACAAATATCATCAAAAACAAGCTGCCCAACAGCAATCTCAAGTGACGCGGCACTGCCGCAGCTGTATCAGTTTCTCCACTCAATGTGGCACATAATAGCAATAATAGTCTTGAGAAACTGTCACCTACACATATTGCATCTTCATCACATTGTCCCCCACCCCCAATTATCTTCACCATCACCCCCCTCCCACATTCCCGGGTCTACAGCAAGGATCTTGTCTGACTTTGACTCTATTTTTCCTACTTCTTGAGTGTCTTTCACATAATTAACTTCTGTGTATAATAGATCTTGGTAATATAAGAGTCAAAAAGATCGTAGGGATTGCGACTCTTTTCAAAGTCAGGCAAGAGCAAAGCAGGTACAGCTAATGCCAGTCAATGCAAACTAAGACTGACTAAAGAAGCTTTTCCAAATAAAGCCAAAATTTTGATAAATCTGGAGCGTTGTCTGCTGATTTTCCTTGGCTCCTTTTCTTACTATAAATGCTTTCTAAAGAACATAATTTTTTGTCTTAGCTGCTGAAGCTTTTCCTATTTTATGAAACAGGAAAAATAAAAACAATGCAGGACAAGCAATCCAACCTAAACAAGTCACACTCGGTTCTGTGACATTCTCTACTTTGTAGATTCTCTGGTAACCTAAGACAAAGCATGAGAGTACTCATTTACAAAAGTCGCACACATTATGAAATGCAAAGTAAATCTCTTTTAATGCAGCCTGCAAGTTAAATAAGGTATAAGCCCAATTAGATCACATTCAAGCACTTAAAATTCAAATACATTTCATCAGGACTCTGACTCCAGCCTGCTGGTCTCACTGTCTTCACCCTGCTTTTATTGGAATTTCTGAAGCCATTTTGCTTATGGGAGAAAGTTCTTTAATATAATGGGAAAAATGCCAAACATCCATAGCAGCTTAGAATTTTTCCACTTTCTTTTCATGTTCAATTGAGACCCTCATAAAATTATAAATGAAAGGACACATGAGCTCTGTCTTTGAAAGGAAAAGGGGAGGGAGGTCTTGCCTGGAATTAGAATTTTGGAGTCCATGTCTTCCTTCTCTGTGGAATGCTTGGGTGTGCTCTCCACCCACAGCAGGACTCCTGACACTTCCCTTTGCCTTCAGAATCAAACAAAGGGGTGAGGGAGATGGCTCAGTGGAATAAGTGCTTCCCCGGCAAGCACAAGGGCCTGAGTTCAATCCCCGGTTCCGCCAAAAAGAAGAATCAAACAAATACAAGCACCAGCTGTCCCCTGAGTGGTAGACATTGAATGCAAGGGGGGGGGGGGACTGGTGATACTGGGCTCTAGGCTTCTGTTCCCAGGGGACCCATGCAATGCTCCTGGGCTCCTCTCTCTGCCCACCTCCAGTGTGGTGTGCCCCAACCCCATCAGCAGTTCACCCATTTCCATTACAGGGACTATACCTTCTCTTTCTTGAAGTTTCACAGTTATTTAAAAGCTTAAAAGACTCTGAGGATTTCTTGGATAACAATTGCCTCTTACAGAGCAATAAATTGATGCATGAAGTCTGAGTTAATCAGGAACCTACACATTAAATTTCCCTTGACATGCACTTCAGTTTTTAAAATTTAACAGATAAACTGCTTGAGGCCCAAAGTATGTGTTTGGTGTGTTTTGTTTTGTTTTTTTCAAATTCAGAATGCTTGAATATGGAGGACGAATGCATTAGACCATCCTCTTTTCCAACTCTGCCTTTCATCAGCCCCAGAATGCTAGTTTTCATGGAAGGAGCAGTATTTACAGACTGTGAGAAGCTAGCAGCGATCTGCCACATTCATAGTCATTGTGTGAAGGTCTCAGCTGAAGCTAAAGACCAGCCTGGGCTGCCGAGATACCCGGCTGCTGTTAACCAAAGGCTGGCTGGAAGTGCTGTCTCTTTCATCCCAAGTGGTAGAAAACTAAGTAGCCAAACACAGAAGATCATAAATCCCTGAACACAATAGCTAGGCTTAAAATGGCCATCAAAAGCAGTATGTGCCCCAATGTGTCTCTCGAGGGTTATCTTTGTTATCATATATGAATCCTCTAGTTGAGGCAGCTGAATTAGATAGAAATATTCTAGGCAGGCCCTCAAAGAGACAAGATGGAAAACAAGGTGACTTTGCAACTTGGAAGAGACTGACACTCCCATACTGGCTAGACCTCAAGACAAAAGATGAAACAAAACTACATACTTCCCTAGGGATGGGCATCAGGGATTGATATTGTAAATAGGTATCAAGCACCTTGAAAGAGCCCAAATGAGTCACTAGCCCAAAACAGGAAGAGACCCTGTCCCATATTTATGCCTGCTTGCTTCCTGACTGGCTTCCGCATTTGGTACTGGATTTAATCCATTTTATCTGAGCAAATGGTACTTGTAATCTCATTGGGAGACCATAGATTTGTCCCACCTCATGACCACCTAAGAGAGTTCCCATGTCTTCTCCACCACCTTAGACCCACCTCACTGCATGCTTTTATTATATAAAAGTCCCTGGAAGAGACAGCTTCCTGTGGAGGCAACCCACTCGGGAGCCCCCCTCCTGTCCCTCTCTCCAGCAGGAGTTTTCTTTCCCCCAATAAATATGTTCTGCTCATAACCTCCATTTATTCCTAAAATTCATTTTTTGGTTTTAGAGAACATGAACTCATCCAGGGTACTTTTTCAGGTCGGGAGATCATTTTTCCTCTCTATCATTTGGAGGTCAGGCACTAGATATCATTTTGTTCCCCATGTTATTTGGAGGTTTCCTGTATCACTGTGACTCCTGATAATACATGGCACAAATCTGGTAGAATTTTTTATCATGTTTTGAAAACTAATTATAGGTCCAAGAAAACACCTACAAATACAGAAGCAACCAAAAATGTCAGCATGAGATTCCATTTCTAAACTCATTGCTCTGATTTTTTGAAGAGAATAAAAAAGTCATAAAAGAAAAAATTAGAAAAGAGCCACAGAGATAGCTCAACAGCATAAGAGCCTGCCTGGCAAGTGCAAGGCATAGGATCTTGAGTCTGATCCCTAGTACAAAAAAAAGCACAAAAAATTAGAAACATACAGAATTTTCACTAAACAATATAATAGGAATTCAACCATGGTTGTTACACTGTATATTGTTATCTTTAAATTAGTTATTCAGATCACCAAGTATAAGCATGGAAGACTGATCGAAAAAACATAAAAGAAGAGAAAGAAAAATGTCTGCGTTAACTTCTTTCAATAGACCAGCAGGAATCAGCACTATAGTTACTCAGCCTATCTGGTGCATATACATAGATATTTCTTATTCTTTCCTTCTTTCTTTTCTCCTTTCCCTCATCCCAGTTGTCCATTCTCTTTTAACAGTTTCTTGCCTTTTATTGTGTCTATTGTTTTGTTTTGTTTTGCTTTGTTTTACTTTGTTTTTGCAGTACCAGGGATCAAACTTAGGACCTTGCATTTGCCAGGCAAGCACTTATTCCACTGAGCTATTTCCCCAGCCCTCACTGTGTCTATTGTACATCTAAGATTTTCTTTTAACTTTGAGTTTCCTCTCCATTCTGTTTTAGGAACAGAATCACAGCACGTGAGCATGAGCAACTCTGCCAGTCAGCTTTTTGTTGCTATGAAAAAATATGGGAGGTCAATTACTTAAAGAAGAAGGGTTTATTTTGATGTCTAAGATTTCAGCCTGTGTTCAATTGAATTCGTTGTCCCTTGGGCCTGGTGTGAGGCAGAGTTCCATAGGAGGGAGCACGGGAACAAATTTTAGAGCAAAGCCGGTCACCTGATGGCAGTCAAGGAGTGAGAGAGACAGACAGACATGGAGAGAGACAAAGAAGACAGAAACCTTGTTTTTTGTTTGTTTGTTTTATTTCAATTACTGTTTTTTTTTTTTTGTCTGTGTCTCTTCTTTTTTCTAATTTATTTATTTGTATTTTAAATTGAAGAGTGAAAAATAGAAGCAAAAACAGAGAAAAATGACATAAACAGGGTAACATACAACAATACATATATTACAGATTTTCAAAACATAGATGGCTAATTTTATATATACATATATATTTTAAAAAAAAATAAAATAAAACAATCTAACACAAATCAACAGTCCACAATAGAAGCGGGTTATCCACAGAAGTTGTTGACTTAAACCATTCACAGCTCATTATATTAATATGACTTTATTTTATATACTTCCATTTTTATACTTTTCTGCTGGATGGTTAAGACCAAGTTAAAGCAAAAAATGTAACTTTTTGTATCAGATAAGGTCAGTCAGGTACCCTCAGGGTTTATCCTGTAACCCTGTACTGCACTTTGTAGATCCCTTGTCAGAGTCAGCCTTGTGGATGAGTCACAGCCATTGCTTGACCAATTTGCTCTTTGTAGAAGCCTGAGAGAAAGTTTTCTCTCCATGGTACTCTCCTTAGGCATACTATACATCATTGATCACATTCCTCTGTGGCCCCATAATCTCCTTGATCAGAAAATTTGAGGCACAACTGAGTTACATGATGTTACAGTACAAATTTTCCTATATTCTGAGTCTTCACTGACCTTGAAAAGCTAGGGCCAAAATGTTGGCTGACCTTGCAGCCTTTCTTTTTCTCCAATTTTTGACCTGAAAAATTAGGTTGTTAACCCTCCAGAAGAGAAGCTTATTATTACCCTGTAACATATGCTGTTTGGTTTACCCACACTATTAGTCTAAATAACAGACATCATAGGCATAACATGGAACATATATTTTCCATCAAGTATTGAGATACTAAACTCTAAGTCCATACAGAATATGAAGAAGAAAAAAAAATTTTTAAATTAGGAATGAACACTTACATATATTTACATAGATATTTAGAAGTCCATCCATATACAGCATAGTAGCATTGTAGCATGTCTTGTGACTTTTTTGTTTTATTTTTCATTTTAAAAAGGGCAGTGTAGTAATAGCTGGTATGTCATGACAAGAAGTACATATTATAGTGTTTTTTTTTTTTTTTTTTTTTTTTTTTGCAGAACTGGGGATTGAACTCAGGCCCTTGTGCTTGCCAGGGAAACGCTTATTCCACTGATCCATCTCCCTGGCCTCAAGAAGTACATATTGAGAAAACAAAAATGGCAGGCATTTGGAGTGTTACCCTTCTACTACACTTTGTTAAATTCAGTGCAGTTGCTTTGATACCTGGTTCACAGGTATCAGTATATATAGTTAGTTGGGTGAGAATCCTACCACTTAACTGCTTTTGAGGCTGGTGTCTTAATGTACTCCTCAAGGTCCTACCTGCAATGACTGAACATCTACCCACTACCCCTAAGCCCATAGAAGTCCCTCCTCTCCTAAGGGTATCATGAACAGGCCCATACCTTAATACCCAGGCCTCAGGGGACAAAGCAGATACAGTACCAATAGAAGAGGAAGACAGAATCAAGTGAACACCATTTCAATGCTGTCTTCATTTGTCACATTAGGACCTCGGCTCACCTGAGATGTGCACACACATCCTACAATTATGCAAGACATCTGGTGAAACACGCAAACTGTTCAGGTTTTCCAAAGCACCACCAAGCTCCTAATCAGTGGATCTCTAAGCCAACACCCACTGTGCCAAAGCATGTGAATGTGAGAACTCACAGGAGCAGGTAAGGAGCTGTATGTGCATGAGCCACTTTTAGCACTTTTTTCCAAAAGGCACATTCTTGATTCCCTTGGGGAGACTTCACAGTCCCCAGTGCTTCAGAGGAGGAGAACAGTTAGTGCAGGGAGGCAGTCTCTAGAGAAATACACCTTGTAAGAGTAAGGCTCAGTACTTCACACCTGAAGCATGTCATAGATACATGTTTGTTGAATAGCTAAGTAATAGAATGAGTAAATTAGTGAATGAATAGATGCTGATTATTGTACAGGAAAATTGCATAGATGAATAAAAGATTAAAGACTGACAGAGGTGGGCATGATGCAAATTCTCTCCAACTCAATTTCCAAAGCCTTTGGCTACACTGTTAACATTTTGTAGGAAAGAAGAAAAAGTGTTCTGCAGGAAAATACCCTGAAAGAGCAAACTAAAAAGTCCTTTGGTGGGGTTGCTTAGTATTTGAGCTTTCGAGTGGGCATCAGCTCTTCTACTCACCTAAGCATTTTCATAGAAAATGTAAAGAAGAGAGAGGGCAGCCATAGCACCAGTTTTATGGGAACTGGTGGGCAGAGTGCCGGAGAAAAATCATGTGAGGGCCAGGCTTTGTAACAAGACTATGTCCTGCCAGGGAGCTCTGGAGCTCAGAAGACAAGAGAAAACCATGGGAGTCAAAGCAGGGGACAAGGTCAACATCAGAGTTGTAGATGACTGATGCTGCCATATTTTCACAGACCTTTCAAGGAACAGCTCAAGAAGATGCAGAAATAGAAATTCCTATGACAGACTGACTCCTTTTTCTCCTCGGCAATCAAAAGCAAATCATTTTCCCTGGCTGGGCTTGCTCCCCCTGGAAATGCTGGGTAAGGATGTGTCTCTTTTCTCTAAGTTTTGCCTAGGTAGAAAGAAGGAGACCGCTTCCTTGAAACAAGGAGGAGCAAAACCCAAACAGCCGCTGGGTTTACAAGTTGTTCCTTGTTTTGATGCTCCCTGGGCAGTTTACTTAAAGTTTGTTTTAAAGAGAGTATAGTAATTGATAAGACATTGGAAACAGTACATGTTCAGAAGACCAAGATGCGCAGCATTCAACCAGGGGTTTTCTATTTACGCTTTACTGTCCTCGATGTAGTTGCTCAGATCACAGATATCAGCATACAGAGTTAGTCAAGGGGAAAATTCTAAACATTAAATGATATTTAAAAAAAAAAAACTGATGGAAATTCTGAGTACAATTATCTCAGCCATCTTGTATATATACTTGCATGATTTCTCCCCTTCCTTTTCCCCTCTCTTCTCCTTTCTCTCGTCTTCATTGTTCAATCCTTAAATTTAGTTTCTTTCCATTTTACTATATCTATTATACCTTTCAGACCTTCGCACTATATTTTCGAGCTTGCTAAAACCCACCTCTTTCACAGGTTGATCCTACTGCAGGGGCAGAGTAGGCTGAGCACAAGTCACACTTCAAGGTCCACGAGGAAACCCTACACCACCAATACCTCCCAGCTACTCAGCCCTCTGCTGTACTAACTGGAAATGAAGCCCAATTCTATTGTATCTGCCTGCTTTCTCTGAAAGGCCACACAAACCCGGAAATCCAGCTGGTATTTGACTGACACCTCTCAGGACCTGGACCCGCCCCCTTCCCCACCACCTCTCGACTGGAGGTAGTATTGCCACAGATTTGATTCCCAGGTTCTTTGATATAAAACCCGTGCGTTCAGCCAGCTCCCTTGTTCACGGAAACACCCGGCCTTTCCAGAATCCCCCTTGCCTCCTGGCCAGGCTGCTGTTAATCTGCAGTCTGCCCTAACGTTCTGCTGCACTTCTGAGCCTGTAGTCCTGGGGGTGGTTGGCGGGGGTTCTTTCTTCTCTCAGTTTGATACATCCTTCCTTTCTCTGCCCCTTCCACTAGGGGAAGGAGGAAAACAGGCAGGAGGAGAAGTGGGAGGCTTCCGATCGCCTTCCCCCTTCCCGTCACAGGCTGCCCCCAGAATGACCCGGAACACTTCCACCTGCCCAGGAGCAGGAATTGGTTACTGTCCCAAGGCCCTCCAGGGCATTAGCCCTGTGTTCACTTCCTCTGCTTCCTGCCCTCAGCCTCTACCCCAGCGGCCTCCTGTGGCTGCGAATCTCAGCAAGAACGGCCCGGAGCTTGGTAATGGTGAGCAGATCACAGCCTTTCCTCCTCAAATGCCCAGCCCCAGATGCACAAGCACAAGCAGTTTCTTGTTAGGTTTTGTGTGTGAATGTAATGTATAAGGGTGTTTTCAGAAAGGTATCATCTTCTTTCTAGTAATACTATTCAGGGATGCTGGAGAGGGAGTGCTTTTTAATGGATAATCTGAATCTGGTTTAGGATTGATTTGTGTTGATGGGCTGTCTCTTCTGTCTTCCTCTGGGGTTCAATTGTAATGAAAACCCCAAACATGGAAATTGTCCTGTTTTTATCACAGCAGAGGGGGGAAATGTACTGATCCAACTACACCCCCCCCTTGCTCTTACTTGCAACTGAGTGGTTTTGTAGATCAGAATGCCTTCTTATAACCACAGAGTAGTTTATTATGCCAGCGTTAACTCGTGCAGCTTTATTTCCCCTTTACCAGACTGAAACTTGGGGCTCATTATGGCCACACCTCATCTGGCCAATGTGTGGGCATCCCTGCCTTGTAGCCTGGGTTCAGTGGGACCCTGACCAACAGCACTGATACTGAAAAGAATAACTGTTTCCTTTTTCGATTCACTCATCTGAAAAACACTTTATGACCAGACAGCAGGTGCACCTCTGTGGTAGTTGGCGTCCCACACACGAATAGTTACTGTGCTTGTGATTTTCGTGGGATTGGTCCCATTGCTGTCAGCTCATTCTATTCTCTTTCAGGATGACAGATGATACTCCAAATCCTGGTCAGTGAAATCATGCATGTGGGTCACAAGATGTCTGGGGTTCGAAAGTAGAGATGGCCCCACATAACTTCTTCTAGGGGAAGAAAACAACCCCAAGGGCAGATCCTGAGAAGAGGTCACTCAGCAGCAGGCACAATTACACTTCAAAAACTAGCTGGCTGTCTCAGGTGGAGCTAATCTAAGCCAGATTTCATACAAGGCGGGGCCACGAGTACATGCAATTACCATCCGAAGTAAAGGAGAAACACTACCCTGGTTTCCCAAAACCTTATCTTTAGCCTGCCAGATACTTAGGAACCATAGATGAATCCTAAAGGATTTTCAGCACATCCACAAGGCTGAGACTTGTGTATACTCCATGCTTTCTTTCTCGTCTCAGCTACATCCATCCTGCCTGCAATGAGAGGTTTTATGTCACTGCTACCCAGATCTGCTGCATGTAGGTAGGGCCCTGTGTCTGATGCTGACTCTACTTGCCTCTACGTCTCCCCTAGCCACCACAGCTCTTTGACTCTGAGATTTTCCAGTGTCCATTGGCTCCTAGGTTTCTATACTATGGCCTGACTCACTTTTAAAGGTTAATTCTACATGAAGACAGAAATTACGGATCAGAATAAATGTGTTTTCTCAGCACTAGGGTTATGAGTGGGGGGTTCCCCGCTCAAGCGTGGATTCATTTGGCATTTGTTTTTGGCAGAACCGGAGACTGAACTCATGCCCTTGCACTTGCCAGGGAAGCACTTATTGCACTGAGCCAACTCCCCTGCTCCTCTCATTTTGCATTTAAAACTGTGCATGTGTGTGTGTGTGTGTGTGTGTGTGTGTGTGTGTGTGTGTGTGTGTACTCCATTTTCAAAATCCACAATATAAGCACACCAAACTTTGCTTCTCATAATTGTTTTTATTTTTCTCACAGCATATAATCCCGCTTTTGCCACTGCAAGTTGCCTTTCAGTTTGGGTTTTGCAAATCAGAAAGTACATCAAAGACTGTTGGGGTTTCCACAGGTGAAAATCTGCTACAGCATTTCCAGGAATGAATTTTGATGGCTACATAGGGGACCTATTTTTCAGGATTTTTGTTTGTTTGTTTGATATTTCTTTTGGTCTGGAGACAACTGCCTTGATAGTATGAGAGCTTTTTCTGAATAGAAAATACTATCCTTTCTAGACACAATGCAGTGACTTTTCTAAAACCTGCCCAGATGCTGACTTTCTCTGGAATTTCACCTTTTTTAGACTGTCTGAATGGGTTTTGCTATTAAGGGGACTTTGGGCAATTTCTGATCACAGAGAGAAACTCATCATAATGGGATCTTTTGATGCTAATACAATGATTCAATAGAGATATCTGGCACATAAGCACAGTTCTCTTAGACAAAGCATTTTTAGCAGTGAGTGGCCTGAGATCACGCAGTAGAGCGTACCAGTGAGACCTGCTCTATCAGAACTCCTCCATCTCTTTAAAGATAAAAATCATCCTTTTGAACTGAAAATCATACTAAAATCGCTACCATGAAGAAGTTCTGCCTGCGTAGTAAGTCATGCCAAACATGCTTTCAGTTGCTTAGATACAAAAGGTGGCAAGAGGGGCAAAGGGAACAATGCCTCTAGATAACACAGTTCCGCCTTCTATTTTATCTGTGAAGCGCATGGCTTGAAAAGTCTGGGTCCTGTTTCACTTTGAACTGAACATAAATGTAGCGCCTGGAAGGCTCCCAAAGGAGTGACTTCTTTGGCAATGATTTTCAAGTGAGGAAAGATGGACAGGGATGGGAGACTGAGAAAGGATTCTGGGCTGGGAAGTGTGTGTGTGTGTGTGTGTGTGTGTGTGTGTGTGTGCGCGCGCGCGCGCGCATGCGTGCGCGCGTTTCAGGAGAATTGGGAGAACTCTGCAATCCTTTCTTTTATTTTTGATGAATCATACTGTCTTTTTTTCCTGAAAAATTACAGTAGATGTGTTTCCTCAAGGGGAGATACATTTGGCTGTTGCTCATTATTATCTGACCGTTTGCTTCTCTTTGTCCACCCCACCGAAGACACCCCCTTTCCCGTCTTTAATGGGATGGATCACCCCTTCTCTTGATGAGCAGCATATTCATTTCTGATCTTTTTTTTTCTTTCCATACACCAGCTTCCCTTCCCGGGATAGGAGCCAGAATGGTGCTAATTTATGACCCAAGAAGAAAATATATTTTGGGCCATTTCTGTCTTCAGTTTTCCTCTATGTTGTAAGGTCTGAGTATGGGCTGCAGCTCCTGCGGTGACAGAGAGGACAAAAAGCCATAGGACCATCACAGCCTGCTCAGGATCCAGGTCACGGGAGAAGGAACTGCATGTGTTTATACGAACGGTTCGCCAGACCTCAGAAAGTCTCACCGTGAACGTAATTCTCTTTAGGACTTAAAGTTCTCATTTATCCTCTTTGTTTAAAATTTAAAAAAAAAAAAAAAAAAGACAGGGGCCAAGGAAAACTCCATTGATTCTCCTTCTTTGACCACTGAAAGAAAGATAAAGGGAAAAAAGTCTAAAATTAACACAGAGAGAATCCGTGTCCTGCCTCTTTCTTCCTCCTCACCCCATCCACAAGCAAAATCTAATAAAGATGATTAAATTACAGGTCTTTTCCTCCCATTGAAATCTACTACATACTATTCAAATATTAGAACTCAGGAAATAAGGCAAGACAAGGTCCCTCATGAAACCTTAGAAGGCAGCCCAGAGTCTAAGCTGGAGGTCTGCCTGGCTGAGCAGCTCTAATTAAGAAGCCACCCTGCTGAGCAGGACTTAATCTAAATAAAATATAAAAAGGAACCTGGTGAAAACCATTACCTCCCCACACACCTCCAGCCCAGGCCTCCTCGTCTCCACAGTCCAGGAGACCTTCCTCCCACTCCCAGGAGGGAGGAACTTGGTTGTCTCTTGCTGTGTGTGCCCACCTTAGCATCCAATATGAAGAATTCAGCTTGTGGAGATGGAGCTGTATCACTGTTTGATGAGACTCCATGGGGCCAGAGGCAGATTGAGTCGAAGTTATTTTGGTTTGGAGAAGAGAGAAGGAGGTGATTTTCATTGAAAGTTCATAAAATAATCTGGGCAATTATCCTAACTTTAACACAATAAACTTCAAACCTCCGCCTCTCTGTAAACTGGCTGAATTTTTGCCTTTCCGCGAAGGGCCTCTGGTGGAACAGCCACTGAAAAGCAAAGATTAGACCTGCTAAACCAGGTTTTCTTCAATATGTTTGTACTACTTAGTCCTTTACTCAGCCCTAAGTTGCCGCAGATCTCTGATTTCTCCAGGTGCTGGGTTATTCCTCCAATGATCAGAAACACTTGTTTAGCCTTGTGTCTCTCTGTACTCTCTACAGAAATCTGCCTTCTGTCATCACTATTGCCATCACTGACCCCTAGGAGTGTAGCACTCACTATGTTTTGTGCCTTTGCACTCCACTGTGCCAGCTCATGATACTATTTCTACAACTATTGAGAAGCCATTGAAAGTGATGAACTCTCCCGAGGAGAAAAGCACGTCTCGGCACATAAATGCAACTCTTACAACAGTGTCAGCGAGTCTGTGATCACCAGTATAAAAGCCCTTGAAACATGTGATCCTTACTTTCTTTATCCCCTTATGAAAAACCTATTTATCCTTGAGAAGTCCACAAAGCTTGCAAACTCCAGCTCTCAGCTCCTGAGGCACCTGGTTTGTGGGTCTAAGGGCAGGAACATTCTTCCACATGCCAATATTTCTCTAGATATGACGTGGGTGAATTTTCTTTAAAAGGCCCAGATAGTGTGTATGTCAAGCTTTGTGAGCCATAGAGACTCTGTAGCATTCTCTCCACTATGCTATTTTAACAAAAGCAGCCACAGATAATATCATAGTCAACGTAGGCTGCTGGAAGAGAATGCCGTAGACTGAGTGGCCTATGAAGAAGAGAAATTGATCGCTCACTGTTCTGGTGGCTGGGACATCCAGAAAGAGGACGTGAACAGCTTGGGCTGCTATAATGATCCACTTTCTGGTTCATAGGTAGCAACTTTTCTCTCTCAGTAACCTCATAAGGCAGAGGGAAAGCAAACTCTATAGCTCTCTCTCTCTCTCTCTCTCTCTCTCTCTCTCTCTCTCTCTCTCTCTCTCTATGTATGTAGTATAGGGTGCAGGGTCTCACTACACAGAGCAGACTGGTAATGACCCTCCTATTTTTAGCCTCCCAAGCGCTGGAATTACAGGTGCATACCACCACGCCTTGTCTCCTTCCCTGTCTCAGCACACCCCAGGGGCAGTGCCACCACAGCACACCTGGGATTGAACCCCTGGCCCCTGCATCCACCTAAGCAAATGCTTTAATCTGCTGAGCTATCTGGATGGCCCGATAAGTCTCTTTTATACGGACATGAATTCCATTCATGGAGGCTCCACTCACAGGGCCGAGTCACCTTCAGAAGGTCCCATCTCCGAACACCATCCCATTGGACAGTAGATTTCAGCAACTGAATTCTAGAATAATGGGCAAGCATTCAATAGACAACAGATCATACATGAGTAAATGAACATGTGTAGTCCTGTTCCAATAACACTTTGTTTGCAGGAGCTGTGATTTGAATTTCATAGTTTTGTGTGTCCAAAAGATGGCTCTTGTTTGCTTGTGAAATATTTACAAATGCAAAAAGCTTCCTTGTCTCTTAAGCTATACAGAAACAGACTGGTGGGAGCAGATTGGACAACTACAACCCATTCAATGGGTCCCACAGGCCACTGGGGATCTGGACAGAGGAGAGGTGTGCAAAGGTCAATCTTATTCATTTATAACTTTCATTATCCAGTTCCTAAAATGTCAATATCCCTATAGTCTCATTATCAAACATTAAAGGGTAAATGAAATGAGTGTCTAAGCAATTAAAACACCTCTCAACTTCAAAAATGTCTTGAGATTAAAACAATGTTCTTCAGACAGAGATAGAACAAAACCACCTGGGATGGGACTTTGGGGGACATTGCCAGGTACCCCTGTATGATCAGGATCATACATCCAAAGTGATTAGCTACCAAAAATCCATTTCTATTTTTCTTTTTTTTTTTTTAGTATCTTAGGGAAGGGTATAAAGGGTGTCCAAGGTCTCACTACTAGATTGGACTCATAATGATCTGCCTGTTTAGAGCCTCCCAAGAGCTGGGATTACTTGTGTGTGCCACCACACCCTGGGGTCAGGACAGGCTTGGTGGGCCCAAGGATAGAACTCCCAGCCCCTGAGCCTGCTTGCAGATGATTTAATCCACTGAGCTCCTTGGCCAGCCCTAAAAATCCATTTCTAAAGTCAGGATGCATGGAGTTATTCCTCCTATCACTGGGTAGGTGCCCCAGACTTTTGCAGTACTGCAGCCTCACATAGTTATAAATGGATCATTTCTAAAGTTGAGATGTCTTTATCTCTCCCTCATTGGCAGCTGTCACTCTGCCAATTCTAGTCCTACTAAGAATCCCAAATTGTACATGTCAGGCAGCTCATCAGATTAAGCAGCTAGGGATGCCCCCTCCAAAAAAAAGAGACACAGTCTTCCTGAACGTGTGCTGGACCATTGGTGGGCTGTCTCCTCCAAAACTAGCTTTCAGGACATAAGGAGTAAGGGACTGTCTTCTCCATGTGTGTGCTTTGGGAGAGCTGGCGAGGCAGGAACCTGCGGCCATCCGACAAGAAGGGATGGAGGTGCACAGCTCAGACACCACCACAGAGCTGACACCAACAGCCAGTGCGCGGGGCTGAAATGAGCCTTTGCTGAGCTGAAGCTTCAGATGGGGCCACAGACTTCAGGCTGACAACACCGCCACTTTCCTCCCAGGGGAAACCTTAAAATAGAGGACCTAAACTACATTTCTTGTTATGTAGGTCTTGCTTTATCTCAGTCTTACCCATCCAGCAAAAAAGTATCAAAAGTAAAGCCCTATTAATACGCTGAGCTATAAAAGGCTCAAGTCAGCAACTTCTGACACTGCTAGTCCTACACACAACCCACTACTATTATGGACTACTGGACTACATTGGAATACTTTTACTGAATTCATGCACCTACAATATTTAAATGACGATGGAATACCCTTCTCTGACAAAACTAAACAAAAAAGGGGATACAAATGAATAACCACTTTGTATCTGTATATTCAAAATGGTTAGTATAGATATACAGCTACTTTCTCTTAATCCAATGAATAAAAAGTTTTATTCTAATAGTCCTTGTGGACAGGATATCATGTCTGCATCTTGTGCAATGGATAACCACTGAGATAACAATATGCAATGTATTAACTATTAAAACTGTCTTACTAATAGGTTTTGAAACTCTCTCATTGCTATTTCTTTCTCAATAAAATTCTTTAAGAAAAAACAGAGGACCTAGTGAAGCTGTGGTCCCATCTTTGACTTACAGAAGCCACGTTGTTTGAAACCACTAAATTTTAGTGATTTGTCACACAAGAATGGATAACTGACTCATCTCCACATCGTGAGATTCAGAAGTCTGTTTGCTTATTGCCCCCCCACCCCACAATGTTTCCTTCCTCCAGGGAGAGGTGACAACACAGACACCTCAGTGCCTCTCATAGCAATGATAAAGGCTCTGCTTCATAAAGCATGATTAACAAATATCTACACAATTAACTTGAGTTTGAATTTCAGTGACTATGTGAGTTTCACTCATACAAACAATATTTAAATATTTAATTTAAATATTTGAATATTTAATTTTAATATTAAAATATTTGCATTTAATATTTAAATAGGTCCAGGCCTATAATCCTAACAATTTGGAAGGCAGGATGAACACAAATTTGAGCCTCGCTTAGGCAACTCAATAACTTAGTGAGCTCCTGTGTCATAATTAAGCAGCAGACAAACTAACTAGAAGCATCAACAGGAAGAAAAGGCAGATGGCTGGCTAAGGCAGAAAGTTTTTAGAGTCTGTGAAGGAAAAAAATGCCTGGGTGTGAGCCCTGTGAATTTAATTCAAAACTTCTAGGGGTTTTTCATTCTTCTATAGAAATTTTTCAAGTTCTTGCTCCTTTACTATAGCAAAAATATCTTTGCCCTCATGGACCCAAATCCTTCAACGTTCCTAGCAGGCAATCATGACTTATTCAGAGAATTTTTTTTCTTTCTTCTGCATTTTACATGACATTTATGCACAGAAAGGCACTGATCTTTCAGAAAGAAAGATTCATTTCAGGCACTTATAGGTAAATGGATGCAACTTGAGACCACAATATTAAGTGAAATATGTCAGAATGTGTCAAAGCTTAAACATTGCATGGTTTGTGTTACATGAGAAACTCAAAATAGATGAGAGATAGGTAGATAGACAGATACTAGATAGATGATAGATAGATGGATAGATAGATAGATAAGCAGATAACACAATAAGAGACAGGTAAGATAGATAAACAGAACTAGGAACACGCTGTTCAAATAGATGGGGGAACAAGGGATGGAGGAGGGGATGGAGGGAACTGAAGGAGAATGGGAAAAGAAAAGAGTTAAAGAATAATAATAGAATTTTTGCAAATTGATAAGGGACCAAGAGTTGGAAGGGTCAGGGAGGAGTAAAAGAGTAGAAAAGGCAACTAAAATGTATGATGTACCAGTATCAACTCCTCATGATAGATATAGTTATTGCAAAAATGTACTGATAGAAATCAGTTTAGCAATTGTTTTCACAACTGTTGTTGCTAACACCATTGCTGTCTCTCACTGGCCAAGCTCCAGTGGAAGGAACAGGAGTAAGGAGGGCCCTGTACCATGGCTGGAAACTGCCCACAAATCCATCAATAGGCAAAGTACCCAGAAAAAAAGTAGCTACCAAAGCCGCTCATAAGAGAGCACCCTCTACTAAAGGAGCACAAAAGCCTCATCATTACAGACCTGAAACTGGGGCACGCTGTATACCTGGCTGGTATCAGAGGTCCATTGAAGTTCCCAGTCACAAACTCCCTTTACAGCACTTGGTGAGATAAATTGATGAGAACTTCCAGAGAGATCTCCCCTCCCCAGGAGGCAGAGCTAGGGTCCTTCCCAGGAGGCAAATGAGGCCTGCCTCATTGCTTGATGGAAATTCCAGCCTGTATTCCCTCCATGCCAAACCTTAAATAATGGTGCCAGAAGATAACCACCTAGCACACTGTCACATGGAGAATGTACTTGAGAGGCCAGTATGGTCAGAAACCATTGATTCTAAGAAAAAAAAAAAGAAAGTTTTTCTTCTTCCTGTTACTGGTAGTTCTAAATGTTAGATACTTTCCCCTGATGGGTTCAAAAGGATGCTAGGCCTATGGCTATGAGTAGAAAATAGGGGGCAGAAATTAGGTATTGGCTGTTTTCTCATTTTCATTTGTGTGTGAATTTTTAGCATTTGCACCAGGCTGTCAAAATGTTTCAGTGAACAAGTTTCAATAGTTCAACTTTGTAACAGTTATACAAAAGCCTGTTGTGGTGCATGCCTGTCATCCCAGCACTCCAGAGGCTGAGACAAGAGGATCCTTGGGAGTTTGAGACCAGCCTGGGTTACAAAATGAGCTCAAGACCAGCCTGAGCTTCATAGAAGGGCCCAGTCTCAAAAAAGACAAATAAGTAAATAAATCTGTTAAATTTTTCTGGATAAAACCATCATTTAGATTTTTAAGAAACCCGTAAAATTCTTATTGAAAGCAAAATAAATAAATTGTAAAAGAGAAAAGTTATAAACAGAAAGAAGCATGAAAAGTTTTCAAAGACAGAGAAAAGGACAGAAAGCAGAATCAGAAAAAGAAGAAATAGAACATCCAGCCCCATGCAGACAAAATGATTCAAAAGAAAAAGTCTGACTTTCCAGCCTCCGGTCATCAATATGTCGACAAAGAGCTGGGCATTTGTCAAAAAAAGAAAGACAGAAATTGTCTTCCAAAGGACCCTTGGAATTCAATGATGTAATACTGTCTATGGTACCAGGGAGGGAATCACTTCTGTCTGACTCTCAGCCACCGTGACCTGTTTGCTCAACAACGCAGGCCACACCACTATCAGAGAGCAGGAAAAAAGAACAAAGGATGGGAGAAAAGAGTCCAGATACCACACTTAGAAAACTCATTTCTAGCTTGGTGTAGATTCCCACTCTCTGTCTCATAGGTTGCTTATCTTAGCAGCTAAGTCAACATTTCATTGGTTTTGCAGACGTTGTATTTTAGGCCCCTGTTTCAGCCATGAGATAAAACAGGCATGAGATGGGACAACAGCTTCCACCAGCCTGGGATGGGACTTGGGTCAGCTTGGGCTAAGAAACTTTTCTGCTAATGTTTAGGGAGCCAATTCCCAACCCCTGAAAAAAAATCTAAATTTTCTGCAATCATCATAAGACCAAGAGAGAAAGAACCCCAAGAAAGAAAATAGAGTGTTCAGTGGTCACAGTCATTGGACTTAGTTTCTCGAAGCTTAAATGTTCTCATCAGTAAAGTGAGGGTGGGAAGAATACACTCTATACAGTTCTTTTGAAGGTTACTTATGCAAGAAAGCTTCAATCTACTGTAAATTCTGTTCTACCTTTTTAGTGCTGACATCTTATGTGGGATACTTCTTGGTTGTGCATGGTAGAGACTCTGTCCAGTGCATTATGGGATATTCAGCAGCATCATTAGCTTGTATCCTCTGTCATTGCACCTCACCAACCAACCACCACCCTTTCTGTCACCACAATAGAAAGTGTGCCAGCTGTTCCTGAAGGTGCCTGGGAGTAAGTAAAATCACCCCTAATTGAAAACAACTGTTCTGGAGCTTGGCAAATAGTAATTTCCATGCATCATAGAGGTTGCTGTTTTGTCATTATAAACTTAGCAGCAACACCTGGTAGCTTCTCTGTCTCACTGAGTCCCTGAAAGAGTGGTTGTGACTGTAAATTATGATTGTCAATTTGGCCAGATTAAGAGACAGTTAGCAGATTAGTAAAACATACTTCAAGACGTAGTTGAAGGATGTTTTCAGAAATGATGGGCTCATAAGCCAGTCCACCAAGGGGGGAAGAGCCACTCTGATGGTAGGCGAGACCATCCAATAGGCTTGCAGCCCAGGTGGAATGAAGCGGGTTAGAAGAAGAAGCTCAGCCTGTGTTTGTAAGGTGCCACTCTGCCTTGGCAGGTGCCTCTCTCATTACAGCCATGCCCTGCAGCCATTAGATTCTTGCTTTTCTAGCCTTTCAACATGACTCCCCAGGGTGCTGTGGGACCTTCAGTGTTTGACTGGTCCTGCACCCTTGCATGCTCTTGGGTTTCTAAGTTCTTGGGCTTGGATGCCACTGAACCCTCTAGCTTTCCAGTCTTCACTGAGACATTGTGGATTATGCTGCTTCTGACCCTCTGACTTATGTATTTATTTGGCATAGAGTCTCTTTATGCAGCTCAGACTCATGGTGATCCTCTTGTCTCAGCCTCCTCAGCACTGGGATAACAGGTGTGTGCCACCACTCCCGGTTTTGGGACCAGCACAGCATGCAGTGCCGGGGATAGAACTCAGGTCCTTGTGCTTACCAGGTATGTGCTTAGACTGCACTGGAATAAGTTTGCATTTTTCCTGTGGATGCTGTTTCTCTGTAACACCCTAACCAACAGGGTTAGTGCTTCCCCCAATGTTTGAAAATCTAGAATGGAGAAGAGATGAGATCCTTGGTTTGTGAGCACTCTACTAAGAAAGCTTCCATCTCCATTCAGGCATCTTTTCACAGAATGGAAAAGCCCCCCAGCTTGTTCTGCCACAGGAACCAGGTAGAATCCTTACCTCGGTTTAAGATGCCACAGATTGTCCTGGTGGCATAATCACAGCTTTAGGAACTGCTGGTGTATTGGACTCTTGCAATTGCTCTTAGGGATTTCCAAGAGCTCCCTGCACTTACCTGAGAAAGGAAGGAAAGAGATATTCAAGCAGGAGCCATTTTCAACAGAAGCTATTCACTTTGCTGTTTCTGTGGTTTTGTGCTTATTTGGTTTACAAGTGTGTTTTTTGCCCAAATTGTCCTTGCATATTCCAGCAGTGTTTGCTTTTGGTGTTTTGATACCATGCTGTTTTGAAGGTACAAATGTTTTTCATGGCACGCCTTGTGTTAAGTGGACAAACTGAGAGGTGAACGCTGGTGACTGAATAGAATGCAGTTTTCCTCAAAGTTTTTAGCCAAATAAACACTAAGGGGAAGTGAAATGAGATTTCTGAGATGTGGGAGTAGCCAGTTAATAACAGGAAATGTCTTTACTGTTCCACTTTTCATCTTTAGAATTAGTGTGAATTTAGTGTGAATTTACTCTCTGCGCAAAAATAATGTCTCATCTGTCTCAAGGTGTGAATGTGTGAGTGGACTCACAGTGTTTTATCCTGTGCAGCTTTCCAAAGTGTGAGAATTTTGTTTGCAAAAATCATGGCTGGAGGCCCTAATGGACCAGAATTCCAATCATGACTTGACCCACTCTTAGGGGACATAGCATGACAGACTAAGCACCTACTTTGACAAATTCAGGGACCAGGGTTCCATCACCTGTCCCACATACCATGCCAGCCCTGCCCCTGGGTGTGCTGAGCCAGCAGCAGAGTCTGGGCGTGATGGCACATGCCTATAACCCCAGCACTAGGGAAGCTGAAAACAGGAGGATCACCACAAGTCAGATCTGCATAGTGAGACTTCATACCAAATACACAAATGGAAAAAAAAATTAAGAAAGAAAAATAAATGCATGAACTTGAGCATATCACTTAACTCCAGAAGGCTTTGGTTTCTGCTACGTCATATGAGGAAATAATCAATACCTGCCCCAAGGGACCATCTTGAGATGAAACTGCTCTGAATCCAGCATTCAGTGGATGGACAGGCACATGCCCAGTACTCTGTGAGCAGGTGGCAGGACCACTATAAAGAGAAGTGCTTTGAATGTTATATGTTCTTGCTTGTAGCGTCACAGTCCCCTACCTCACTGCTCTCCTCCTGCCCCATGCCAAGCTCTTGTGAAACATTTCCAAGGGAGGAACTGCCAGAGCTCATTACCTCTTCCATGTGTCCTTTTCAGAATGGTTTCCTATCTACGTCTCTCCCACAACTGTACATCTCATCTGCCTCCAGCCCCACATCAGAATCTGGACATTGCCTCTTCCTGCCAATAGTTTCCTAAGGATTCCTGGTTAGAGTTCATGTGCTTCCAGGCCTTACGATTTGGTTGGTGTGTGGAGGGAGGGAGAGGTTTTACAAGGTTTTATATTTTTAGTAAATCGCCAGGTATTTTTTTCTTACCAGGCAAGTTGGGTAAAAAAACAATGTTCTCTGCTTCTGAGGGTTCTAGAACTAAAACTAATCCCCAGGCATCTGAAACCAAAGTCAGGAGGTATAAATCCACATCTTCTTTGACTGGGTCCTAATTCTAGGAATTCATCCTGAAAGTATACTTGGACACATACAAAAAGAATTCTGCAGCACAACTGTTCTTAGTAGAAGATTGTTGGGGGCCCCTCAATGGCCATCAATGGGAAACGGAAGTGATGCAATTTGCCATAAAAGCTATGCAGTGACAGCCCTCGGTAAACTGGATGAAGTGGGTTTGTGGTCCGGTAGATGGGCAGGTCATACATGTCCTGATATAATAAGGCCTCTGAGTAGTAAGTAGGTAGGGTTCAGAAATCATTGGACATAGCCATCCATCCAGTGATCCCTCTATCTATCTATCTATCTATCTATCTATCTATCTATCTATCTCTTTTTTTAAATTTTTTTTTAGTGAAACCAGGGATTGAAGTCAGGTGCTTATGCTTGCCAGGGAAGTGCTTATTCCACTGAACCGTCTTCCCCACAAAACTTTTGCTCAGCTGACTTTTTCTATCTATGTATCTCTGTTTCTGCCTCTGCTTCTCTTTCTCTGTCTTTCTCTCTCTCTGTTTCTCTGTGTTTGCCTCTGTCTCTTTATCTATCAGCTCTCTCTGTCTCTGTTCTGTGTCTCTGTTTCTCTTTCTGTCTGTATCTTTCTCTCTGTGCTTATCTCTATCTCTGTCTGCTCTCACTCTGTGTCTCTGTCTCTGTCTGTCTCTTTCCCTCTCTCTCTCCCCCTCCAACTGTAAATGCAGATACTCTGTGGAAATACACTCAAAAGCACCCACTCCTGTTGTCTATAGCTTAGACATTAGGACAGCTAGAACCCAGAGCCAGGAGCAAACCAACTCTTTACAATATCCCCTCACCGACATTTTGATTTTGTCTCATACACATGTTGTGTCTCTGTGTAAGTGTGTTTAGATTAAAGAAGGAGGATTTAGTGTGGCCCAGCTCCTTCTGAACCTGTGTTCCAATGCTTCCAGGGCAGGCAGCTTCCTCAAAAGTTTACCCCTGCCGGGACTGGCCACAGGGCTCCAGCCCCAGTATCCAGATACCAAGGCTGTGCAGAAAGGGACAGGCCTGGGCACTGGCACACTTTATACCCTGCATAGCACCGAGAGCTGACTGTCTTGGTGAATGATTCCCGCCAGGATTCTCACTGGAATTCCCCACCATTAGTCTACACTCTGGGTCCCGGGCCCTGGATGCCTGGGACAGGAGCATTTGTATGTTAGAGCAAATGTGAATTGGAAAAGAATCTTTTCCTGAGGAAACAGAGCAGGACAGTGATCATGACGTTGAACCTGTTACTGCATGGAGACTTGCACATCTCATCCTGAAGCAGCATGAAGGTGCTGTTGGCCACAGCGTGTGAGCTAGTACAGGTGCTTCTGGGTCGCTTCTGCCCTTCCACACTGCATTTCCAGTCTGCTTTGTTCCAGCTTCTTAGGTCAAATCTTTTCATTTCTACCTGCTCAGGTTTGTTTTCTGGACTCAGTTGCAGTCCTAAAAGTGAGCCTGATGATGTTTTTTTTTGTTTTTTTGGTTTTTTTTTGCAGAACCAGGGACTGAACTCAGGCCCTTGTGCTTGCCAGGGAAATACTTATTCCACTGAACCATCTCCCCAGCCCCATCATGATGATCTTTGCTTCATCTTTGTAATAGCTTCACACATAAACCTAGGTTTTTCTATTAAAAATATCCAAAAGAAGTCATGCCTCAGCTGGCTTTCTCAGGACTCTGAGTTCCTTCCCACATTCCTGCCCTTCCTTCCTTCCTTCCTTCCTTCCTTCCTTCCTTCCTTCCTTCCTTCTGGGTTTAGCTCTTTCCTTCACACTGAGAACATTTCGTTTAACTGTTATCCTTTAATTTTATTATAGTTATATATATGACACAAAGCGATGCTCTGACTCACAAGTACCATAGGTAACAATTATATCAAGCCAATTAACATTTTCATACCTCAGATACCTGTTTGTGTAAATAAGGATATTTCATATTTATTCTCAGTGATCCTGAAACAACTAGTGCTCTTTCTTACATTGATCACGCCACACAGTAGAGCTCAAAGTGCAAACAAAGAAAGAGGTTTTGTACACTTTAATGTCTTCACTTTATTTCCTGAGAGCTAAGTTAAGGAATCAGTGTGAGTGTCTGTCAACCAATGAATGGTTCAGGCTGGGGTGATAGCTTGTTGGTCTAAGCACCTGCCTGGCAAGTGCAAGGACCCAGGTTTGATTCCCAGTACTGCATGCCATGCTGGCCCCCAGAGCGGGTGTGGTGGTACACAGCTGTGATCCCAGTGCTGGGAGGCTGTGATAGAAGGATCATTATGAGTTGGAACTGCAGAGCAAGACCCTGTAACAAATAAATAAAAGATTAAAAAGAGTGGATGCTTCAATAAAATATGATATGCCCTCAGCGGAATGTTTTGTTTGCCCTAAAAACAAAAATGAAGATTTGTCATTGATGAACAAGGGCAGGATCAGCGAACACTACACTCTGAGACTTTTTCTGCTTCCCGTTTCCAGCATTGTGCCAGCCTTCTGGGTGCAGTGTCTGCTCTGCTCAGCTCTGCTCTGCTCTTCCCCAAAGCCTGCGACCTTCAAGTTCCATAAGAGCTCCTCCGCATCTGGCCAATCTCTGAGGGGTTCTCTGGAAGACGCTATCAGAGCAGGCCTTTGCTATTCCTCCACCCCCACCTTCTCAACAGAAAGCTCCCTGTGGAGAAATGTTTTAAAAACAATTCACTTTAATGGTTTCCCTCTTGATATCTTTATAATTTATCAATGTAAGGATAGCTGTGAAAGAGCAATGTCTATTTGTAGTTGACAAGTATATTGGAAGATAATACATGGAGTATTAGCTACCATTATTATCCTATTACTTTGTTATGAAATTTTGTGGGTTTTTTTCCCTCTCTTTTTTTTTAGTGCAGAGGACTGAATCCAGGGCTTCCAGCTTGCTAGCCAAGCATTCTACCACTGAGCTTAATCTCCAGCCCCATTTTTTTTCATAAAATTAAAAAATAATGTTTCCTACCCTCCGCTTATGATATGCTGAAAATATAGTCAAGACCTACTGATAATCTTCCCTGCCCCAGTTACCTAAAGATAAATGCAGTGGAAGGTGACACTCTTGCCTTCTTCCATTCCGCTTTCCTCTTAGTTCCAGTACAGAAGCTTGGACACTAGAAACCCTCCAACCATCATGGCTCAACGAGTATCACAGTGAACAATGGAATGCACTCTTTCAGCTCCTCTCCTTGAGCTTTAGTTGTCCTGCATATTTTGTAAAAACACATGGCTAGAGACAGACACCCAATCTGTCTGTTGCTTGGAATTGTTGGCTGTTTCAGACATGTCCCTCAGGACTCCTGTTGCGCTTGACCTCAGTCATAGCCTTGACCTTGACCTTCTCCATGTCTACCCAAGCTCTGGGTTTTGCCTACAATTGATGCTTTAGAAGTGCTAGAAAGTAAATATCCTTTGCTGTGAAAAATAAAAAGCAATCAGAGATTGAAGAAAAATTAAGCAGTACACATAATTGGCCCCTGTACCTGTGCAAGCTTAGATATTATTCTCGGAAGACTGGGACCGAATGTAGTGAGGAATGGCACATGCTGTTGAGTTTGTGTCTTGTGAAGTGAGAACTGGAGTATGACATTCTTTTTCTAGATATTTGTATTTTGCCAGATCCCCAGGTAGTAGGAGGACCTGCACATTATTAAGAGGTTGTGTAGCCTTCTACACTATCCAGAACTCAATCCCAAATCACAGCTTGTATTAGAGGTAAAAGTGACCATAGTCCAATGACTGTGGATTCTTTTCATACTTACTGGTGCTCTGGGGACATCAAAAATATAGACCTGCCAGCAGTTACCACAGTGAGGGAGAGGAAATACCCACCAAGGACAGAGGAAAGCAAGGTGGGGACTGGCATCCAGTGGGCAACACATAATCAGTGAGCAGGCCAACAAACACTCACTGCCACATTTCCTAGATTTAGTTCAATGCCTTGGCCAATGGACACTTGAACATATGCTTTCTGTCAGTAGGGTGTTAGTCACACCTAGTGTGTTCATACTGGCCATACTCAAAGTTCACATGGAACATCTCAAGGACCCTTGAGCCCACTTTTCTTGGTTCCAGGTAGTTTGCATGCTGATTCTCAAAATGAGTCCCTGGCCTTAGTCTTCTGACACTGATCCTCAACCAACCTCACTCATGTGTGACAGCAACACAACCACACTGGGTGAGGTACATACCACTCAATGTGACCAAAGAGTCATGCAAGCTCCTGGAACTCAACAGAAGTATATGAACATGAAGGACCGAAAAGTCCACAAGTTTCTCTGTATTTAATATGGCTTATTTTTCTTGAGAAAAGAAAACCGCAA
The DNA here is from genome assembly GCA_004027165.1 of Ctenomys sociabilis. Classification (NCBI taxonomy): domain Eukaryota; kingdom Metazoa; phylum Chordata; class Mammalia; order Rodentia; family Ctenomyidae; genus Ctenomys; species Ctenomys sociabilis. Next base: position 26,186 of record PVKA01006142.1, on the reverse strand, counting down.
AGAGATGGGTAACAATATTTAAGAGACAATTTCTCCTCCTCTTCAGACACACTAGGTGTGTGCAGCCCATGAGGTGTTCCAAGCTGACCTTGAGTGGCACAAGAGTTAAGATACTTCATTAGGCTTCTGTAGGGCATGTCCAATGGCCCCAACTACATGGCACTGTGAAGGGTGAGTGTCATAGGTGGTCCTAGTATCTGGAACACAATAAGTGCTGAGCAAATGCTTTATCTGTGGGAAAGACCAATACCCGATCACATGTCCAGTATCAGAGCCACATGAAGATTCACTTTCACTAAAGGCTCCAATAGACACATGCTAACTAAAAGGGCCAGGTGTGCAGGTGCCTGTGGGACACTTTCCTGCAAATCTAGCAGTGGGAGATGACCAACTAAATCTCCACCATGTAACTCCAAGTGGCACAGTGGATGTTCCCTGTGGATTGGCCTGCTGTATAAATTTCAGTACTAAAGTCACCTCTTTCCCTTATAACTGGCCACTTGGTAACACTGACCAGTGGACTGAGAAGCAGAAGGTGGCTGGAGCCAGCCTCCCATGCTGCCAAGTAGAGATATTTTCCCCTAAGATTCTGTGTGACTTTTAAGCCAACACCCTTGAGAGGGAGGCAGAGCTTTCAGGCCACAGGCATGTGGGACACAAGGCCTCCACAGTCTTTTTGAGAAGTCAGTATCGCTCACTGATGATAAAGGGGCATTCAGAGTGGGCAAAACCACTGCCCAGGAGAGGGGTGGAGCAGAGTGAGCAGGCAGGCCAGGACAGGTTTCTTTTTCCACCATCTCTGGAGTTGAGCAGGCGCCAGCACAACTCAGAGCTTCAGGACACACCCGGAGATGCAGATAGTGAGAACCCCTGGCTTTTCCATGTAATTTTGTAGCAGCTACTAGGGGCATCATGCCACAGCATTAATTTTTTCCCTTGCTTGGTTTCCCACATTCTGTGACCACCTCGGCATGTGCCAGGGAAAATATTGAAAGCCTAGGTAAACAAAGGGGAACCCAACATTCACCAGTCTGGTCTTAAAATAGCTAGCAGAACACCCCTGTCCTCCAGGGTACACAGGCTGTGACTGCAGCTAGTATGTTCCAGGCACCCCACCCCAACAGCTCACCCCGATTCCCTGAAAGCCCCTCTCAGACAGAGGACAAAGAGGGAGTCCAGCTCTCCTGTGCTGCCCGTTGAGTCCCGGACTTCAGTGAAGTCCGCCTGCCTCGTCAAGTGACTTGATGCAGACCAGTACATGCCCCTGGACAGGGTGGGGACACTGGCAATGGGTACATCTGGGGTGGGAGAAGAGCTGGGCAGAGCGAATGGGAGCCTTTGTACAGGGCAGAAGGAAAACATCTCCACACCGCTGCTGCTGGGAGGCTGGGGATACAGCTCTAGAGGATGCCTGGCTGTGTGTGGCTAACTTTGCCTTCTGGATAGACAGCGCACCGTGGGGATAGCGACAGCACAAGGGAAGCAGGAGGCAGACACCATCCAAGCTCAGGTCAGGGAAGAGCAGACAGTGTATCAGATTTTCAAGGTGCTCCAAGTGAGCTCCACAGAAAAATGCCTGCTCCAGCAAGTCCTGTGAAGGGTACCATGAAACCTGACTTGGAGATCCACAGGCAAGACATTTGTTATGACACGTTTGTCCTCTGTGGTATTCAATACATTTCTGAAAATAAATAAATAAATAAATAAATACATATTTCTGAGGATGAGTATGCAACTTGCAATATTTGGATATTCTTATACTTTATCTGCCCTGAAAAAAGTTTCCTGAATTGGAAATTTAACATTCAAATTAATGTTTAGAACACAGAAGAAAAATAGGAAAAAGGACCAGGGAGATAGCTCAGTAGAATAAGTGCTTGCCTGGTAAGTGCAAGGTCCTGAGTTCAATCACCGGTACTGCAAAAACAAAAATAAAATAATAATAATAATGATAAATAAATGAAAAATAGGAAAAAGTCTCAGTATAAGCATATCCAGGGCAATATTTACAACATATTTTGGGGGCTGTTATATAAGATTATCACATATAAACATGAAAAATTGGCTTAAAGAAACAGAAATCTGTGTCATTTTTAATGTTCTTTTTTTGACTATTTAAAAAAAAAAATTTAAGTAAAAAATTTGTTTAAAAATTAAGTATTAACTGTTCCTTTCAATAAACCAACAAAAATTAGTAGTATAATTATCTAAGTTATCTTGCCTGTATATATTTTTCCCTTCCTTATTTTTTAGTATAAATATGGGCTACTCAAAAGCAACGAACAGGGACATATTCCGTGGAATAAGTGCTTCCCTGGCAAGTGCAAGGCCCTGAGTTCAATCCCCAGTTCTGAAAAAAAAAAAAAAAAACAGGCAAAGAACATATTTATGCTAAAAACACACATATACATTCAGAGGTTATCTGTAATTCAAGTATTATAGAGTGCTCTGCATTCAGGGACAGGGCTGTCCCCCCACCTGGCCCACTCCCCTGGAAAGTGGACCCAGTGACCACGCCTGCCTCTTCCCGGGCTCACTGCACCCCAGGAGCCACTTGGCCCTGCAGTGCAGCCGTGGAGGGCACAGTGCCCTCACGGGGCTCAGGTAGAGTGCATGCACATCTCTGCCTCTCTGTCCCAGCTCCCCGTCACCACCTACGCCTCTCAGGCAAACGACATCATCCCTGTCTCAGCAGCCTCAGCTATGATGTGGGGAAATGATCATTGCCCCACTAAGAAACTTGTAATAAGGAAACGATGCACTAAATAAATCATTTACTGCATAGTGGGCTCACAGAAAGTACTCCATAGGTGTTAGCTGCTGTTTTGTACTGTTGTTGCTCTTATTATTGAATTGCTGATAAGTAAGAGAGAATGAAAGAGCGACACTAACTCGTGGGTGTTAGGCTGTCTGTGCTGACCCTGGGCTTCCACAGCCAACCAGCTCCGAGACCACAAGGACACCCTCCTCGCAAGATTCTTTCCAATTCGAAACCCCCATAACTGAAACAATCTGTATGGCTGAGAACTAAATGGAAGAAAAACGTGGGCAGGAAAGGAAGCTACTGGAGCTGGGGAGATGCCTCAGTGGAATAAGTGCTTCCCTGGCAAGTGCAAGGACCCTGGTTCCACCAAAAGAAAAAAGAAATGGAAGATTTAAGAAGATTAGAGATGGGAAAGGCAACTGGAGATATTTCACCACACACACAAAATATCCATCCCCAGGCTGGTCCCTGTCGTGTGTGGCCTGAGGACAGAGTCCGAGGATGACACAGAGTTCTACTGAAAGTGGGATCGGCACCAAAACGAACCTGATGCTAGGGTTCAAGGGAGCCCTCGTCCTCCTACCATGTGAGGGTTCACAGAGAGAAGGGACCCTCTATGTATGAATCACCCATCAAATGTTCTGGTGGCAGGAGCTTGATTCTAGACTCCAGACACTGGAGCTGTGAGAACTGCACTTCTGTTCTCTGTAGGGTACCCAGTTTAGAGTGCTTCGTTATGTCTGTCCAGACTGACTAAAACAGCCAGTAAAACAGCAGAAGAGCCAGATGCAGCCACGCATGATAATATAGCCCTGAAATCCCAGGAGGCTGGGAGACTGGGTCAGGTGAACTGAACACACCAGCCCCCTAGGGAAATGGAATCGCCTAGAACAGGAGGATCAGTATGAGTCCGAGGTGTGTAGCTAGACTCTGCACCAAATTAATTAATTAATTAATTAATTAGAAGAAGAAGAGCCAACCCAACTGTCACACTGCACCAAATAAACTCATGGTAGCCAGGTTCAAGCATCACAGAATCCATGGTCGCCTCTCGCCACCCTGTGTTCTGTGACTTGCAATTACTCTGCTATGATTTGGAGCAGCTCTGGATCATTTCTTTTCCTCACACTTTCATCACTTCATCTTTGCAGTACCTCCTGATTGCCTTCATGCTCACATGATATATGCACAGAACATATCTAAATTCTCCTTTCATCCCCTCCCTCCCTCCATCTTTTGGTGCTCTGTCCTTTTGTATAAGGTCTATCAAATCTTCCTAGTGACATTTATGGCTATTTCTCACTACCCAAGACATTATCACAGAACCACAAAGAAACTATCTGTCTGCCATGTTGTTCTGAGGAAAGAAATGTGAACAACAAGAAACCAGAGATAAGGGCCAGTGAGACAGCTGAGTGGACTAAGCTGCCTGCTTAGGTCAGTGCAGGGACCAGGGTTGGATCCTGGGTACCACATGTTGAGCCAGCCCCACCCCTGGATGCTCTGAGTCAACCACCAAGACCAGGTGTGGTGGCACACACCTGTAATCCTAGCACTGGGGAGGTTGAAAACAGGAGGATCATTAGGAGTCCAAACTGCATAGTGAGACCCTGTACCAAATACATAAAAAGAGAAAAGGGAACAGAGACAGGCAGATGACTCCCCAGCAATGGTTTTCTCCACCAACTCCTTCCTGCAGGCAACCAGCAGGAAGAAGAGAAGAAGGAAGTCAATAGCTGTACAATGTTCACCTCGCTAGGGCTTGGTAGCCTTTGGAATGGTGCAGAACCCAGAAGATGTAGCCCCTTTCCCAAGTGCACTCAGCATACACCTGGGAGTCAGAATCAGACTCCAAGATGGCAACTAGGTAAGGCTCTGAATGCAGCGGTGTGCAGGTGCAAATTGATACAAAGTGGATGGAGAGCACTTGCACTAAAAGACGAAGTGCAAGCCACATAGTCCTAGCCGAGGTAAGAGCGGGCAATGCATGCATGGTACTTGCGGAGAAAGGAAAGAGCCTTCAAAGAATGTTCTTCCAGGCAAAGAGAGAAAGCTTCCAAAAGCTTGTCTGGGAGGGGCACACACAGAATGTGAATGAACAAAGTAGGGAAGAAATACTCAGCCTGAGGCTCAACTCTACACTTCATTAGATAAGTTAAGGGGCCGGGTTCTACATGAATAATGCAATGCCATACAGTTGTTCCTATTGTGTTGTGATTCAAAGACATCTACAAAAACCATGCATGATCTCCCAATTTAAAAACATGTACTGAGCCAGGGACATGGCTCAGGCAAGCTTGAGGCCCTTAATTTGATCCCTCACACCCAAAAATGAAACATGAAAAAAAAAAAAGAATCTTCTCCATCACCAGCGTGAAGTTCCACCCACAAAACTGGTCTAATTTCATCTAGCTAGGGGATCATAAGTTGGCCATATGATAGTGTCTCATGCAATTAAAATAACATTCTCTTCATGGAACTACTCAGCATTCAGGAATCCATCCCTTGGGTATACTTGGTTGTATAACAGATCGTTCACTTCAGCATTGTTTGCAAGGCCAAGCATTGGAGCCATCTAAGTGTCCCAAAGAAAGAAGTTTCATTATAACATTAACAGAGCCAGACAATAAGTGCAAATTAACAAAGATCATCCAAGCGCTTGACTTTGAGATAACCCCTAAGCATGTAGACATCAGAGGACATGGAACACTCTCTAAAATATGTTGTTTTCTTATTCAATCAAAGGATTTAAAAAGTAAAGGAATAGAGCATAACTTACCTCTTAGTTACTTGCTTCCAAACACTACAGTATGGAAGCAAGAACTAACTGCACAGTGGAGAAATTATGTGGTCAGTCACCTCAGCCAAGTGATCACGGTGACGATGACAAATGTAGTCATGACACCATGACACATTTCACCTCTGAGATTATCCCCTCCAAACCCAGGGCACTCCTCTAACCAGGAGAAAAACATCAAACTCTATCTGAGGAAGTGTACAAAACATTTGACTAGCTGTGCTCAAAGCTGTCAAAGTCCTCAAAGAGCCTAAGAAGCTGTGACAGGCCAGAATACATGACAATTAAATTTAAGTTGGTAGTTTGGATGGGAGTCCACAATGAAAAAAGAAAGCTGAAGTAAAACTAATAAATTTGGTAAGCTGTAACATTGTGCTCCTGTTGTATGCATTGTAGTGAACCTACTGATATTAATTGGACCCCTAAAGGTGACGTATGTCACACAAAACATAAGATGTTAATGAGGAGAGAGGCTGCCTCATAGGGTATACAGGAATTCTAGTTTTAGTATCAGGGCAATACTTGCTTCCAGGAATAAGCTTGGGAGAGTTGCTTCCCTTTTAATGTCATTGAAGTGTTTGAGAAGAATTGGTGTTAAGTCTTCCCTAAATTTGAATTCTCTAGTATCTTTGCAAGTTTTCTTTAAATACAGGGCTAATGTACTCTAAAACAAAATACCTATTAAAACATTTAAAAGGGAAATTACATGACTGCCTACATGTATGTAACAGTCTGAAAGAATAAGAAAATAGTCATTTCAGTTACCTCTAGAGAAAAGACTGTTTCAGGACAAAGGAGGTGCTTTCCTCTGTCTGTCTCTGTCTCTGTCTCTGTCTCTGTCTCTGTCACTGTCTCTGTCACTGTCTCTGTCTGTCTTTTGTCTTTCTGCCTGTCTCTTTCGCTGTCTCTCTCTCTCTGTCTCTCCTTGTCTCTCTCCTCCCTCTTCTTTCTCTCTCTATTTGATGATGTTTGTAAGTGAATTAAGGACCTTTGTACTGAGCTATATCCACCCTTTTTGAGACAGGATCCCACTGAGTCACTAAGCTGCTCACATTGCCATAGCTTCGCAGAGCGCTGGAATGCCTGATGTGCACACCACACCTGACTACTGTCTGCACTTTTATGCAGATAAACTACCTTTTCCTCTGTAAGATCATCTCTACAGAAATAAAACAGAGTTTTAATCCAAAGGAAGTTTATGTTCAAAAGATCCATTGCGCTGAAGTGCTACCTTTCCATTTTATTAGTTACAATCCGTATGCACACATGTTGCATCTTAATCCTTCTACTTCCACTTCCTCCCCACCCATCTCCAGAAATACCACAATGAACCTGTAACTCCCCGAAGGAAATCATGGACTTGAGATGTTGCTTAAAGGCTCTAAGGACAGTGATACTGGAGACATTTAAGTTTGGAGGGGAAAGAGAGCCCTCGTTCTCATTCTGAACACATGGTATTGCCCAAGAATATTCTAAGTTTTCAGGGACTAAAAGTGTGTGTGCAGCATCTAAGGCATGATGGGAAACGGAGATGCAGAATGCTTAAAGGAGGTGATGGAATGCCTCAGAAAACCAACTCTGTGGGCATAAAATATACAGTGGGATTACAGCACTCTCTGCTTCCCACTAGACTGTCTTCTATATTATCTCAACTCTAGAATAAGCCTCTCTGGCTTTTGGCACTTCACCAAGAGAAACAGACTGAGCTTTTGAACTCCAAAAGGATACCCAGCAGCACTTGAGTGCTGGCGCTAGAGCCATTCTTTCCTGCCCTCCTGCCCTTACCTACCACCCTCCTGCTTAGACTACTCCTTGACAAAGTCTGCTGGGAGGCAACTGTGAGGAGAATTCAGATTTGTCTCCTTGAAGGAAACCAAGCTTTTTAAGACAGATCCCTGAGCCCAAGAAAGAGCAGGGGATTAGCAGGTCCTGAGCCCTCCCCAGGGGGGCAGCCAGAGGGACACCCACTGAGACACGCAGGGAAATGGTTAATAATTCAAGGTGACAAATTAAAGCAGCTACTCAGGGGTGCTATGGTGAAATCAAAACAGAACTTCTGGAAACTGGGAAGGTTCTGTCACTGGTACTGTATTTTTCCACATGAATTTTTATTTTATTTCTATAATTTGGAAATGTGCATGAGGAACTGGAAACTGCAGCCTGGAGCACTCCTGGGGACGAGGAGGGGGAGAACTCCAAGTCTCATTCTCATTCGGATCCAGCAGCTCCCCAAGGGCATCAGCCACCGGAGCCTGACTTCCCACCCTCCCCATCCCCCGCCCTCTGCCCAAGGAACAGCCATAGCCCTCCTGCTTTCACACAGACTCCTGGCGAATGACTCTGACAGTGTGCTCTGTTGGCCAGCCCCACCAACCTCCCTGTGGCTAAGCCCAGCAGCTGCTTCACAGGGAGCAGACAGAGAGAAATGGAACTTGGGGCACTCAGGGAAGAGGGGTAAAGAAGGGCAGTGCTCTGTACCTTTGCCAATGATACATTCCAAAGACCTTGCTATCCCATTGCCTAACACGTAAACAGCTGACCCATGGAAATTGAAAGGAGATGGGGGTTTGGGATGCCTGAAATGCTGATATGCCCCACTTTCAGGGAAATGTAGGAAATTAGACAGCAGTAGACATTGTGATGTTGCTCTGCCCTTGAGATCTTAGAGTTCTTAAACTTTTAGGCATTACTATTTACTGAGCACTTGGTCTCTGAAATGGAGGGTGTGTTTCCATCATTACTTAGGTGACGCTTTGCGCATTAGAGGTTACAGGTATCCCTTGGTACTGAAGGACTCCCAATAGAAAGCAACATCTGTGGATATTTAAGTCCTGTATATAAAATCCTGCAGTGTTTGCACATAGCCAATACATGGCCTCCTTCCATTTCAAATCATCCCTACTTTACTTATAAGACCTTTCAATGCAAAGGCTATATAAGTAGTTGTTGTACTATATTACTTAGGGACTAGTCATACGAAAAGATTCTGTACAGGTTCAGTACAGATGCAATTGTTGTTTCAAGCATTTTTCCCCATGTTTCATTGAATCATTGGATGTAGAACCGGAGGATAGAACAGGCCAGTTGGATATTCCCATCATGTACCAAGGTTACAGAAGTTATACTTTCTCCTTGTAGTGAGGCTGACAACCTGGCGTTAAGATTCAAGATAAATGTTTTTATCTACACATGTGCTCAAGGTTTGTTCTGCAGAGACATCTCTGTTGACCTTTTCTACTCCAGATTTTAGTGTGACGCCTTCCACTCTCAAGAAAGAAGAATTGTATTACTGGGTGAACTCTAGGCTAGAGAAAAATGCCTAGAGCACAATGCAGTACATGCAGATATGCACACAGATGAACGCTTGTATGCACACGTACTCACACATGCACATGTGCACACACACATACACACATCTCTTTCTCTTCCAGCAAGCACCGGACTTGTTCTAAGGTCCTCTGAAGACCTCTGGATCTGATAACCCAAGGACAGCTGCTATTTACATAGCTCAGCTTATAAGATATTTTCCTACCATTTTGCTAAAGCTATAATGCAGAGGTCTCTGGGATCTTAATGATGGCTTGAGGCTAATGCCAAGTAGGTCATTCACTGAAGACCTTATCCATCCTGTGGCAGTCCCTGGAACAGTCTCCTGGGACTATGCAGACACACAATTCCCTTACTGTTGGCTGATTTGGGGATTGAGGGAAGGAAAAAATGCACACGCAACCCCTCCCCTCAGAAAGCTTAGCACAATTTTTAGCCAACAGCAGTGACACTAAACCAATCTGCTTTCAAACCCTTCCAGGCACTAAGTTACTACACAGTCTCTAAAAGCCCCAAACACAAGTGCTCTCAAAGGCTGAGGAGCCAGATGCTAACACTGCTCTAACCTCCAAGGCTAATAATCAGAGACAAGCAACAGTGAATAATGCGGCCTTGCATCTCTGGGCTGCCGTACGGGTGTCCAGGGCCAGGTATCCTCGGCAATTGCTGCACCCAGCACTGTCTGAGAAGACCACTTCTTAGGGCACAGTCCCAGGCTTTGACGGGCAGTGGGTGTTCAGTGTAAAACTCTTGGGTCATGAGACATTTTCTCCTCTTTCACCTTACAGGATTAATAATTTTTTGATTCCTGGGCTCCAAGAAGCTCCCTGGCTATTCTGAACCTCCCACTGGCAATGAAGAGAAATGAAATTAAACTCTGTTTCAGGACCAGGGGTGTCCATATATATGCATGCATGCATCACCTGCAGCCTCAGGGACAATGGAATTCTCATATCAGACTATTCTGTGTATATTAAAATAATAGGTAGCAAGAGATGATCACGGGATATGCACAAAGGACAGCTGGATGATAAAAAAGGCTTTTGATATATTTACATAATATTGAGACAGTCAGTTGATCAATAAAATATAAGCCTGATAAAGTGAATGAGACGTTAAGAATTTGCTAACTAGTTAAAAACTGTACACTCCACTCTAAACAGTGGATATTTGTGTAAGCCAATAGAGAGGAATGCATTACCAAAAATCAGTCCCTAAAATCCAAGCAAGTATTCAATCATTCTCTCAATATTCCAACAATCGCTGAATCCCTACTGTGTTCCTAGCATGGATCAAAGGCAGATAGTAAGTTTCTCTTAGGAACCACACAAGAACCCCTAATGTTTTTTGAGAACCCCAATGCTGCTTAGGAAATTCAGGAAAAAAAAATCTTCAAGGATAAACAAAAAAAGAGGCAATTTTCTATGAGATGAAAATTTGATGTAGCTTTCAAGCAGTTACTGTTCCTTATTTAGAAGACTTGGATTAGGTCAGCTTTGTACACATTACACATCTAAGCAATGCATTTATAAAGTACTAAGCATAACCCCGTTCTTACAAATTAATGCCATGTGGCTGCAGCGACTCACCTCACTTCTCAGACAGCTGTCAGAAACTTCTCTGCAGAGGGACCTAGAGCTCGAGTCAAAGGCACCAAGTGACAAGTACTCATTATGCACCAAGATGAATATTTCATATTCTTACACATAGCTGGACAGAGCAAGCCACGAACCACGGCATTTACATACAACATCCATATTGCATATTTGGATATACTACACAATGTGCAATACATAACACACACACACACACACACACACACACACACAGGTACCTGTTTCTTATCCAAAGTTTAATTTAAAGCCCAGAAAGATTTCCTTTGTAACAACTGGAAATAAGCAAAATCCCTGGCATCTTGGTTTCACTACTCAGAAAGTACATGCTAATCAATGCTATCTAGAAAGTAGTGGATATTCTAAGGCTAAGTGAATAGTAGAGATTTAAGTGAACTGAGTTTCACAAAAAATGTAGATATAGATAGAGATAGAGATATAAATATAGATACAGATACTATTTCTAATAGTGACCGTCTAAAAGGTGAATGCAAATGCATAGCCGCTAGAGCCATTTTTCCTCCGGACAGCTAGACCTAACTATGGGATGTAATTATACTACCTGCCCATAAGCAAGACAAATATTGTCAACGTTTTATTGGGCAGATCTGCACAGTATGTACATGGCATTTAGTTGGGGGAATTTGCCCAAGCAGAATCCTGGGCACAGCCCAATATAAGCCCCCTCTTCCTCTCTATGAAGCCGGGCTTCCTTCATTCACATCTATTCCTATGTGACATTTCTAGTAATGATATTTGTGATCCAGGAAAGGAGAGTGAGTTGCAAAGAAGAATAATGAGGCTTATCATGAACATGCGAACACCCCAAAGGTTCCTCTTTTTTGTCTTTGGAGGCCCAGCCTATGGGAGCCCTGTTTGTCATACATGAACATGGGTGAACTTTATAAAGATTCTGGCTACCAGCACACTGTAAGAAACGAGATTCGGAGCTGATGTCTGCTGCATGCTGGGTGAACTCTCTTGTCTTTGCAAGCAGGTAGGGTGCTCCTCATTCTCCACCAGTTCCCTCGTGGGATTATGGGAAATCATGCCGACTGACATCAAAGAAGAAGCACAGATTAAAACCAAGAGAGAATTGCAGGTGAAAGTAGAATACAAAGAATCATACACGCTTTCCTCCATCCACCCATTCGTGTTTCCTCCTCAGAACCAAGGGGGCCCAGCTAACTCTCCACTGCCCCTCATTCCTATGCATCATTTTCATTCCTTTACAGAGATCAGCCTGCTTCTCACCAAGCGGGCAGCTAGGCCACAGTCTGCTGGGAGACTGTACATAGCTCCTAGTACCTGCACCAAGATGAAAAGGACAGAAATAAGGATGACAACTGAATCTTCTGTCAGAGCTGGTGTTAAGGTCAGAATCCACTGACAGGCAGCCTCTGTACCTGAACAGCTACTCACCTGGGTCTGGCCTGGGACTTGACAAAGAGAGTCGGGCAAAGATCCACAATCCAGGTGAGAAATTCCAGGGCCTCTACCCTGCCATCTTTTCCTCTGTCCCTTGGCCATCAGGTGTGTTCTGGCCAGCCAGTGATGCAGTTCTTTTAAATTCCACCACTATCTCTCCAGGCCTGAGCAGTTTTGGAGGCAGAAAGTGCCAGCGGTGGAGCGCAGAACGCTTGCTCCAGACATGGAATGAGCCCATGGAATAGCTCAATCTGATCTTTTATAGTGCTTTGTTTATCACCTGCGTGTTCATAAGGGCACTGAGAAAGAGAGAGAGTGAGCAGGAATGATGGGGATGACTGGTAGTAGCAACCCAAAGACACCTTTTCTTAAGCCTCATTCATAGCAGCAAATGAGACCAAACAACCCAGCAATTGTTCTCTCAAATGTCACCTTTCTGTTTAGGCCACTGTGTCGATAAAACTCAGCTCTGGCTCCCTCTCTCACTCTCCCCGGTGCCCCCCCCTTCTAAAAATTACAGTGTTATCCTCCAAATATCTCCGGAGAAACTGACCCGACAAGGGGAGCTTTTCTTCTCCTCCCTCCCCGCCCCCTCCTGATCTTTCTTTCTTCTTCACATGGCTTGAACAATTTGGCTCTGTTCTGGTTGCATTCCTGCAGCCCCTTCTCTCTGGGTCCCCTGAGCAGGACAGTGGGCTCCAAGAACACAGGCTCACATTCAGACCCGGATGGTGCTTGGGGGCTGGGGGTGGGGTGGAGAAAAGTGAACCAAACGCACCTAGGACGGTTGCGCCATGGACTTAATATCTGGGCTGAAAGACAAAGGCTCTTCAGAAAAAGCTCTGGCTTTCAGGTAGCCCCTCCCCCATCCCCAGGAGTTCAAAAGATAACAGGAGCCGAAAACAAAGCACTAGCGTAATTAAAGTTTTCCAAGTCATTTCAGGAGATATTACACATGATGACAGAGAAGTCACTGCTAAGCCTTCTTGATGAGCAATCTGCTAAGACAGGAAGAGATAGTTTCTTTGAGCCCTTGTGTGCAAGCTTAGGCACACACACACACACACACACACACACACACACATCACACAGGTGCATCCATAGCTAGACAAAGTAATCAATAATCTCCAAGTCCTACCTCTTTTCCCAGGCAGAGTTGTCCTCATGGCTTGGAAAGTCCCTGATTTGGGGAGAACTTACAAAGTAAAGACGCTTTCTCCACGTGCACTCCATTCTGTTTTTAACCAACAGTGAGAGGGCCTTTCAGATATTTTATGCCTGTATTGACTTTCCGCTGGGAATCTAGGAGTGGCGCCTGCCGGTGTCAGAGAGTGGGAGCCTCAGGCATAAGATCTGGCCGTCCTGAAGCAGGGATGATTAGAACCCACAAGACATTGTTCGCCTGAAGCAGGTGACCGGCCTGCTAGTGGAGACAGATTTCAGAAGCCAGCTTCAGGGCCACAGCTCATGGCCTTACCTAAACTCCGTAAGAGCCAAAGTTCTTTGTTCACAAAAAGAATCTTTAGCATGAAAACTAAGCTGGAATGACACGGACAGCTATGTGTCAGAGGCAACTGGGAAATAGCAGCAGGGGAAATATATATTCACCATGCAAAAACTTCAGCTGTTTCATAAACAGAAAATAAATATACACTTAAAACTGAGCCAAATCACTGTTCCCCCCCCCCCAAGGCTATAAGCTCCGTGGGATAGGTACAAATTCACTGAATCTTCAGTGTGTAGCTCATGTGATAATACTCAGTAAGTCTTTGAATGTTGAAAAATTCTGGATCCTGAGAAAGAGGAAAAAAGCCACAGAGGAACCTGCTAAAAAAAAAAGCAGTACCCACTGAGAGGAGCAGAATAAAACTGACAAGAGTTTTGTAAGCCGATTTTTAAACCCAGCTTTTATTGAAAGTTAAATTTTATAATCTTACAATTGGATAAACTTTATTGAAAATGAAGGTAGTAAGCTCTTCACTTCTGTTTTTCTGCAGTGTTTGACTATGACTTATGCTCTAGAGGTTACTTATTTGTTTTTGTGTTTCTATGAATGGTGTGACTACTACATAGCTTTTTCCATCTCTGTGCTCATGTCCTATTTTAGCATAGTAGGAACGACTAAAGACGGTGAGAAATGCTATGCAAAGTGCAAAATGGCAAAAGAAATCATATTTTGCAAAGTTTTTTGAGTCAAGCAAAGCTGCTGGATTCACAGTTTGGTAATCTCAAGATTAAGAAAGAGGAAGAAAATATGAATTATGCACATTAAACATAACAGTATTTTGTTCTAGGTTTTTAATGTCATAAAATAATACTTAAAAGTTTCAGGAAATATTCCTCCAGTGATCAAAAACTATTCACTGACTGAGAGAATAAGTCACCTACATCATTGATTTAGAAATGGAGTTTCAGCTCAGTACTAAGTGTATGTTCATATTTTTTATTCCTTATAAAAAGTGAATGAAATTTTTTCATCTACTGGAAAAGAAAAGTAAACAAATTGCTTTTTATGAGAAAAAAAGAGCTCTTTGAGCTTTACAATATGATGTATTTTGTAATTATTAGCAAAATTGTCTTATACATCTTTTATCTCAATAAAATTTATAATAAACATGTACATATGAGGACTTATATACATATCCATGAATATATTTTCTTCAGAGTGCTGATTTTTCTTTTTTTGTATTTTTTTTTTATGGAAGGATCTATAGGGTGTTCAGAGTCTCACTACTAGATCAGACTCATAATGATCCACCTGTTTACAGCCTCTCAATAGCTGAGATTATGGGTGCACACCACAGAAAGTGGGTAATTCTAATGATGTGGAGGGTATTCAAGCATACACGTATGTACGTGTGCTCTGTTCATCATTCAACTTTGGCCTAATGGAATCAGATCGCAAAACACTGAAAGAAGACAATGGATAGAAACATACTGCAACTCAAGGCAGTAGTGCCTCATGCCCTGCTATTTCATCAGTGCTTGCTCATGCAAACTACATCTAACATCGGGCAAGAGAGAAGAGCTCTGGCTTCAGCCATCCCTACCTCTGGGCCATGGCTTTACTCTCCCAGAGGCCTTCTGCAAGAGGGTTGTCATGTGAGCTTTGTTAAGGCCTGGTGAGAAAGCCAAATGAGACAGTCACCCACTTCATGCATACATGAGCGCAGGAAGACTCGAACAGCTTTTATAGGCCCACAAGGCTGCTCAACTGAGGAAAACTGAGGTAAAAACTGGACCCAGATCTGGTGTTTCTCAGCCCAGTGTTTCCCATAGATCAGTCAAAATACTCCCTCTTCTTCAGCTCTGCTGTGGGGGTCTGTTCTTCTTAGTCCTGAATTTGACCAAGGAGGCAGTTCCAGGTCACAAAGCCAGGCTGTCAACCCCAGCTGGACCCCCTTAGGTGAGGGACCATTAGTGTCAGAATCCAGGTTTGGGTCAGTCTATTTGGCCACTTGTAGCCTGGGCATTCTGCTCAGGTCCCCCCCTGCTTATAGCCCTTAAGCTCTGTGATAGCTACCTGTGCTAGAGTCCAGATTCCCCGATCTGTCGATTACTGTTCTCATCCTTCTCCTCATTGCTGCTGTTGTTAGAATAGGAGGCCCCTTCCTAATTCTTAAGCAAAACCCTTTATAAAATCCAAACTATGATGAAGTGCAAGCACAAGTTGCTGGGGTTGAATGTGATCAAGGAAGGGACTGGGTGGTGGTTACCGGCACCATCTGTCCCCAGCCACCTCTAAGAACCACTGAAGAACCTTAGTCTACTTGAAGCCCTTTTTCTAAGCACTCACATGACTGTGTGCTTGTGTTTTGCATAAGCACAGACATGTGCCACATGTGCTGGAGCCAGAGGGCCTCCACATCCTACTCTGTGGGTCTCCTCCTAAAGCCCAGATAGCTAGGAGGGGATCTCTTTTGAAAGGTCACAAGAATACAAAATGGAAGAGTAGAGACCTCTTGGAAGAGTGGGGTGGGGAAAAGCAATGCTGTAAGCATATCTCATGCTACCACAGAGCAAGCAGGTGGGTCCCTCCAGTCCCTCAAGGATCCTTCAGAGGTGAGTAGGCTCTGTGTACTGTGAATATATTATCATTTTTCTGCCACATCTCTTTACCCTAACTACTTGCATCACCGTAAGTTTCTAAAGGAAAGAATGGATCATGCACCAGCTTCTGCTGCTTCTAAGTCATGAAATGAAGACCTGGACTAGCTTCCTGAAGTGGCCACTAGCACGACTGCCCTGGGTAGGCTGGGGGTGAGCAGGGCTAAGGACTCTGTCTTGAGAGTTAATTTCTAGTGCCTATACTTTTGAAATTTCTAATAGAGCTTTCCCAATTTATGTTTTGGAAAAGCCAGGTGAAGCATGTGGCAGGGTTCAGGCAAGCAAGCCTCTCTACTCAAGAGCATTCCCACCTCCTTCTCCCTCTTGCTTCTCTAAAGTGGGATTATAGGAACTTGCTCTGCAACCCCAGCTCATGGGTCCACCTGTCCTCCCCTGAAACCTATGACCTCTGTGGCCAGCCATCCAGAGAAGCATCTCGTCCTGGACTCAAGGAATAAGCATGTTTTGCTGTTGTCATCACTGTCCTCCAGGAGCCTGGGCTCAGTACACAGAGGACAAGAACACATTCCTAGATTTGCTGGGGAGAAAAAGGTGACAGCCAGCCCTGACACTAGGACAGCCCCTCTCCTATGTAAGCCCAAGTATGAGCCTAGCCTAGGAAGGAGGTTGCAGTCTTGAGTGGCAGGAATCCTTCATGAGTTGAAGCCCTGGACCCACGTGATATATCAGTCCCTCAGGCAACACAACCCACAAATTATATAGCTGGCCCTAGCTAAGATCAAACCCCACAGCTGCAGTTCACAAGTAGAGCTGCTGCACACTGCAGGACAACACATTTGTCTGTCCCTCAGAGCTGTCACTGTCTCTTTTAATATGCACTGACGTTCTTGCTCCAGCACTGATGTACTCTTTCTGTGCCAGAGCCCTGTCATTAGAGGGAGGGCATGCAGTTGACCTCCACAGGCAGTGGATTTATCCTGTGTTCACCCCACAAAAAGAAGAGCTTTCCAGTTTCCTCCCATGCATGATACCCACTTCATATTCCATTTAGGTTCTACAGACTGTTATCCAAGGAGCACTAATTTGGGTAAAATTTCCCTGAAGAATAAAGGGCCAGATTCTCTGGCTAGTGAAATAGCCTATACTGTTGAAATCCGCTCTAGTGAAAGAATATGCCAGGCAAAGATCCAGGAGCAGTTTCTAGAGGGAACTTCTCTGCTTCAAAGCTCTCTACTTCCTACAATCATGAGAGATGTTCCAGTATTTTCTGGGGATGACTAACATAAATTCCCAAATAGCAGAAGCCCTGCCCAGCTTGCTTGCTGCGACCGTAGGACAGGGCTCTGCAAACAGCAAGTGCTAAAACAAGACTGAGGGCACCAGTGCTTTTAAACGGATGCACTCTAAATGCAGATAGGATGCAGCTAAGCTCTGTCACTGGCTGTCTGGGTCACCTTTGGTGCTAGATCTTTAGTTAGTAGAGAGAAGGGAAGTGTGTATCCCTCCTCTGGTTCCTCCCCCCATGGGTCTCTGTAATAACCAACAGCAAACAGGCCAGGGGCCCTTGGCTCCTTAACAAAGCCAAACAGGTGTGAGAGATTAGCTCCCTGGACAGAGCCTCTGCCTAACAAAACAATGTCAAATTCTCTCCTAATAAAGTCCAGAGCTGTAAGCAATTCCCCCTTGTTATTAGGCAGGAAAGAAAACACAGTCCGGCTCCTTCCCAATTAGCTCCGAGGACCCTCTGATGAGTCGAATTTAAACCAGAGACCTGCCATGATCTGGCTGCCACTACAGGCAGGCCCTGCCTTCTCCCCAGAATGGAAACTCGCTGGCCCAGGTTCTCAGTCATCTTGGCACAATGGTGCAGACAGCCCCCCAGTACCTCCACCCCGATATCCAGAGGCTGTCTCTGCTTCTGATTCAAACCATCTTTGCAACTCCCTGCCAGGGCCCTTACTTTGATTTTCCATATGGAGGCTTGGTCCCACTTGCCAGGTTACTGTTTATAGGGACGGCCTTCTTGACAGTTTCCCTGTCAGTGAGACGAGGGATGTGATTCCACCTCTCGCACGTGAATCACTTTCTTGTCATCCAGCAGAAGGGGAAAGGCCAACATCCTGAAGCAATAACAGCAACCAAACAGCAACCTCAAATTTATGTAGCAATGAGGATGTCTCATCTTTCCTCCCCTTCCATCCCTCTACACCCTGCCTCTAGTTAACAAATTAAGGAGTGGACAGCAGAAAGACCCCAAGATGCTCCAAAAGATGGTCCCTAGCTCCTTAGCTTTGTGCTTACTCTTGGGATTAGGAAAGCTCAAACACAAAGGCCATCCTGCCCTGCCCTGTCTATCTTAGCACTGCAGAGAATCTCTTTCAATCCTGATTGTCTTTCATGAAAATGACTTGTTTAAGCAATCTTTGTAATAATAAGCTCTTGGTAAATATTACTGCTGCCCTATCAGAGCCTTAAGCATTCAAAGTATTAATTCATTTAAATCTAACAAGTACTCTATGAATTTTCCTTTTAAACTTATAGAAGTAAGACTACCAAGTATTTCAGAACTTTCGTATTTATCCAAAGCACACAGCCACCCATTGACAGCACTAATATTTGAACCCAGAATTCAGCCACAATTGTGGTACACTTCAGTTCTGTTTGTCAAATCTTCTCAGTCCCTCCTCCATTCCCTCTTCTGGGCATATCAAGGGATTATGTTTCTTGGACTCTGGTATTGCATGTGGCCTTATACCCAGCTAGACCAATTGACTGTGAATAAAACAGAACTTCAAGTGTTTCCCCAGAATGCACTGCTCCTTCTGTCATGCTAACTGGAAATGTACCAGAAAGTTCTGTCAGGCCAGGTCCGAGAATAAGGATGACAAGATACAAAGAACTTCTAGTGATCGATATATAATGAAAGAAAGGTAAATAATCTTAGGAGAGAGAATAGACAGAGAATATAAAGATATGGATAGATCTTCAAAAGTTCTCTGCAGCTTCAACTGTATCCCAATACTTTTGCCATCTTGAAAACCAACTCCAAATCCAATAGTCCAGATTTTTACCACCCACTTGCAGACAAACTGCTGAGCACTCACTCTAATTCAGTTTCCAAGGATCCTCTGTCAGCACTTGGAGCCTGTTGACCAACAACTGTTTCCCAAGCTTGGCACTTGCTGATCTAACCTCATTAAGCCAACACAAGAAGGCTATGTGATTGATTTATCCTGCATAATAAAAACAAGCTATTACTCACAAGGTAACCTGGCACATTATCTACATCTCCTGTAAGAGGTAACAAACCAGCAACATCATAAACCACCCTACCATTTGCGGAGAGATAAATTACTGATCTGTGGCTGTCATAATATAAATGAATTTTCATTACAGTCTGGAACTGCACTAAACTCCAGGGCTCTATAATTATAATCCATTGATTTTTTATTGTCACCTGCTAAAAGCAAAAGCATAAAACATTATCATCTTAACACCAAGGTCTCATTGAGTGTGCACCTTCCTGCTATAAATTACAGGTGGTGGCCAACAGATTAAACCAATTGTTCTCTTCTCCCTCATCCCTGGAAACAAGCCCACACCAGGGATGAATTGTTCGTCAGGGAGACCACAGTTTCTCTCTCATAGTATTTCTCCCTTTTTATTTTATAACTGGGTTATACAGACAATTAGCAAAGACTGCACACTTGGGGCATGAACTGTTTGATTTTGAATTCTGGTTTCTGTATTCTTAGTTATCCTAGGTTTGCTTTTCTGTAAAATGAAAGTATCAGTAAGAGCACTGACTGTTTCCCACGACGCATATGAAGATGAAATGAATTCACTCATGTCAAGGACGTAAAACAATAAGGAGAGTATTCAATGCATGTTAGGTATCACTGTTGTTAGTATTACTATGATGTGAACACAAGTATGACTGACTACTGTTACTTTATTTGCTTTTGTTAGTAAGAAACTATTTTAATATCTTTTTATATTCGATATTTAGATTCCTTAAAGGCAAATTCCGTGATATATCAAACTTTATATCCCATAAAGATAGGCTATATCTGAAACTGGCATAAGGATGTTTCATACCCAACTGGATCTTGATGCAGAAGTAATAAGTGGTAGTGTTTTATGTTTTTGTTTTAAATAATATACAATGAACAAATGTGGAGCTTCTTAGGAGGAAAAAAGGCAATGTCAGTATGAGACTAAGCCTGAAAGTGAATGTGCTGGATGGGTACAGAAAGCTGGATATTGTAGAAAGGATTTCCACACTAAATAGAAGGCCTAGGGGCTGTAAGAGTTTTTAATCAGTCTAGACTGAGATTTGATAACCTCTCAGCACTTGCAACTCCAGCTCCTGACCTGAGCCACTTCACTGAAAAGTGAAGCACAAAGAAATCTGGGACCTAGGCATTTCTCTAAGAAATGAATGATTCTCTCTTACAGGAAAAAATAATATAAAGGTTAAAAAAATAAGAAAGATTGGGGTTTTGTTTGTTTTTATTGCTTTTCCCCCCTTTTTTAAAAAATAAAATAAAAAGGTATCCCTAAAATAAATAGTTACAACCTAGAATGCCTAAGACATTATTTCAAAAAGACTGAAACAACAAATTTGCTGCCCATATATTAGAACATGCCTTTGTTCTCTATATTCTCATAATTAGAAGGAGTAGACAACAGCAAGGGACAAAAAAAAATCACCTACCAGATGTGTCAGGATTGTGATAAGTGATGTTTAAACTTTACCCAAAGTGAAATAAAGTGTCAACAGAAACTCCTATACGAACTCTCTGATCAGGTCAGGCAAACAACCAATCAAAAAAATCAATCAAATGTGAACAGCCGACCAAGGGGTGGGAATGCTTAACTCCGTGATTCCCATAGGAGCCAGGTCTGTTTAATTTGTTTCTTTCCAGCTGCTGCTTCTCCTGATGGCCACAACATGGCCAGAAACATACCAGAGTCATTTTGTGAGCAGGCTGAAAATCCAGTGTCACAGGCCAATGCTATGAACAGGAGAGGATTCTGGGAAAGACTGGCTCAAAGCAGGAACAGAATCAGTCCCAGGGTTGTTTTTGGGAAGAAATGTATATAAATAGCCAATATTCCAAAGAGGAATGGAAGCTTCAACCTTAATATGGACTCACATAAATGTTCAAGAAAGTTAGCAAGCTCATCGTGGGTGGAACACAAGGACAAAAATGGCCTAAGGCACACCACAGAGTGAAAATACTTTGCTTTCATATGGGTATCTCCTTGGAAAGGGACTGCACTTCCCAATGGATAAAAAATAGACAAGAACCAAACAGTATGTCACTCCCAGTCAAAGGGACTAGTATCTAAGACAGTATTTCAATCACAAAGACGAGGTGAAGTATAACGCAGAAATAGGAGAAAAGCTCTGATCTTATGGAACCAATAAGGCAGAATGAAATGTATTTGGTGAACGGGGAGGTAAGTGGGCCTTACCTCCCATGACTAATCCAGTGTTAGAGCTCAAGGGTAGATACAACTTCTACCGTCAGGTCATTCTGTCTGGGCTGATTTGTGAACCAGCTGGACCCTCTGACGACATCTGTTGGCTAAGCCTAGAAACGAGCCTGGAGTTCCACAGCAACCCGCTCCCAACCGGATGGTGCACCTTCATTCCCACCCTCTTCTATTTTGACACGAAGCATCACAAACCCAACATGAGCTGTGTTATGATACAATGTGCAAGTAAAAACTGCTACGAATTCACTGAAAAGTAACTTTGTGACCCAAGCCATGCTCTTAAAAACAAACGTATGCTTTAACCAAGTAGTCATAATTCTCAGATCTCTTTCTATGTGTCCCTGTCTGTCTCTGTCTCTGTCTCTCTATCTCTGTCTCTCTCTCTTTGTCTCTCTCTCACTCTCGCTTAGTGCTACTAATTAAACCCAAGACTGAGTTACAGTCCTAGTACTTTTATCTATCTATCTATCTATCTATCTATATATATATATATATATATATATCCTCTTATCTTATATATATATATATATATATATATATATCCTCTTATATATATATATATATATCTTATATATATATATATATATATATCCTCTTATCTCAGTCTCCCAGAGTGCTGGGATTCCAGGCATGTATCCCCATGCCTGGCTAAGATCTTATTTCATGTATCCCCATGCCTAGCTAAGATCTTATTTTTAAGGTGAATAAATACACCAAAGATAAAAAAAAAAAAAAAAAAAAAAAAAAAAAAAAAAAAAAAAAAAAAAAAAAAAAAAAAAAAAAAAAAAAAAAAAAAAAAAAAAACAGAAAATCAAGCAGAGGAACAGAGAGAGTTTGATCATTTATGAATTTCACAGGGACCATTTTATGTCACCCTCACAAACCCTGAACAATTGGGACAGGAGTGTTCATGGTAGCATTGTTTTTGAGGGTACAATCTGGAAACCAGCCTTGTGTAACAGCCAAGAGTAAGTAGACCCTGCGCAGTGCCTTTGGGAAGCCTGACCACCAAACACCTCAAAGCTGCTTATAGAGATTCTTCACCAGTACAAAATAATGATAGAAGTCCTTGAAATTGAGTGCAGAATAGAATTACCAAAATATTTCTACATTTTGCCTTTTTATGTGTGTACGTCTGGATATGACTATATATTAATGTATCCTTACCATATAAAAATTTTTAACCAGGTTATAAAATGGGTGAAGGGGATCATGTATGTTTATTTCCTTAGTCCACTGAATGATCTCACTGGCCCTGTCATATGTTTTGAAGACTAATATGCTAACACACCCTCTACAAAACTACTCTCACTAGAAAGAATCAGAGTAGCCACATTTGACAGACAATGGCAAGACACAGATGTTTGGAAAACCTCTAAAACGTGCTTGAGAGAGCTACATCACCATTAGTCCTGAAAAGAAAAAGAGAAGAAAATTTAGACAGTCTCATGAGGAGCCACAGCACAGCAAATGTGTCCCAAACATCACAAATGCACAATATATTTCTAGTATGAAAACACCTTATATTCTTTAGTGCCACTGAGAATATGTTGAAACTAGTCTAGAAAATGATTAAAATAATGTACTCATTATTCCTATATTTTTAAAAATTTAAACTTCAAGTTGTAGTCTGGAGCACGTTTTATTAATCACTGGCAATCCTAACTCAATAATCCTGAGATAAACAGTGTTGTAAATGTTTTAATGAGAACATATGGTGGGGGAAATTGGATAGAATTAATCCACTGAAGCATGATTTTTCTTTCTCTAAAGCAGTCATAAAAGGTGTTAAAATATGAAAGTAAATTAGACAGACCCAGTAATTTTCTCCTGGTAATCCCAACCCTTAGTTCTTGGTAGGATCTTGCGCTTCCCTTCCCTCTGTTAGACTCTGAAGGCAGTGGACAGGAAGACTTGTGCTGTAAGCCAGAGAGAAGGAAGAAGTGTCAAGGAGCCAAACACGAAGGCCAACCATGTTTAACACCTGGAGACAACTGGTTAGCTACTATAAATATGGGTATTTGAAGACAGGCCAGGTGGCATAGCTTTCATTATAGTATACAGTTTAGATTGAGGCAGAGTGGATCTATATTATCTAGAAGATTCCACCCTATTAAATATTTATGTATGCTCCCAGAGAAGATCTTCTTTGGACTGTTACCACTACTTAAGAATAGAGGGGCTGGAGAGATGGCTCAGTGGAATAAGCGCTTCCTTGGCAAGCACAAGGGCCTGAGTTCAATCCCTGGTTCTGCAAAAATTAAAATAAAATAAAAATAAAAATAAATAAAGAATAGATGATATTTTATGTAAAACTAGTAGAAGTCAGAAAACACAACACTCAAAAATGGTTTTTCTTTAAGGTATGCTAATACATAGGTAGCCTTCATCACTAGAAAATTCAGATAAGCATTATTTTCTCCCCAACCTCAGAAACTATTTTCAAAGACTGAGGGAGTTCTTAGTGATAAAACCATCTGTTGCTGACATTCAGCCATAAACTGTGCTTTTCCACACTGATAGAGAACTGCAGTGGCTGAAGCACTGCTCAAAGAGTAGGTTCAGTTCTCCACAAGGAAAGATACCAAAGAGTGTACAAAACTGGTCTAGGAATATGAGTCAGTGGTAGAACATTTGTCTAGCTTGTGTGAGGCCCTGTGTTCCATCCCTAGCACTAAACAACAGTGGTGCACACAAAGGAGGAGCAGTGGATCATGGGTAGTAATTGTGGTAACTTCATAAGCCACACTCCTACTTTGGGTGCCCTATGGATTTAGTGCTTGAAAGCAAAAGGGGGATGGAAAGTCATTACGGTTCCTTCAGTTCTAGAGTTTCCTCATTACACATATGCATGCAGTACCTCTTGGTGGCCTTCTATTTTCCAAGTGTGTGAATGGACAGAGAACCCTCTAAAGCACAGAGACACATATCTTTTTTCAATCAGTCATGATAAGGAAGGTACTCCCTTTGACTCACTAGCCAGCCATGTTTGTTGGTCCTAAACAAAGTTCAACAGCAGAGGAAGAACAGAACCATCTGTACTTCAAGATAGAATTTGAGTATTCCCAGCAAGCCTCAGAAAACCTTTAGTACAAACGTCTTCCTACTCTGGATCCTGGCATCCCTAAATCAAAATGTCTCCTGTATAGCACTATTGCCATTTGGAACCAGGTCACTCTTATGGGGCAGAACTTTTACACTCTGGCCTCTATTAGCTAGATTGCCCCTAGAGGACAACCACTATCCCAAATGAATAGAAAGCTTCATTTTACAGGCCCATGCTATTTAATCCTGTATGCCAAACCCTTCAGTGGGCTTTCAGCATGACTGAAAACCCACTGGTACCAGAAGTGGTCATTCATTCAGTTGGATGCAAAAGATCAAGCAATACAGAAACAAAGACTATGGCTGGGAGCGGTCTTCCCAAGGAGACTCTTGAGACATGTGTCCAAGAGCCATTGGATTCTCTATATCTGTGGCCCCACCTGGGAGATCTCAGCAGCACTTGTAAGCAGTGAATCTTTAGCATTGTCTGACTGCTTGGTAGAGGGTACCTTGTCTCCCTAGGTAACGTCGCAGCCAATCCATGGCAGAATCATCATAGAGATCTTATTGATCCTCCATGACACCTGGCTGCATATGGAAAGATATAAAAAGATGTACAGAGTCTCTTCCCAATCCTGGTATCTTTCCACATAGCTCATTTGGAGTTAGACCCAGCCTCTGCATAAAGAATGAAGTACCTCCAAGTTAAAGACCACAGAAGTCACAGCTGATTGAGCTTGACACTGCATGTATGTAATCCCAACACTTTTAGAAACTGAAGCAGGAGGATCTCAAGTTCAGGCCATACCTGGGCAAATAAGTAACTTTGACAGTTTATATCTGAGTAAGCATTTAAAAAGTAGAGGCCTAGAGATATAGCAAAGTGTTGGAGAGCACAAACAACAATTCAAACATCAAGTTAGGTAGAGCTACTTATTAGCAGGGCAGAAACAGGACTCCATTCAGAGAAGAAAGGCTTTTCATTGCAAAATCAGACTGCTTGGGTTCACAACTAAAGGGGGAAAAAACATCAAATTAATAAGGAACTTCAATCAGTAATAATCAGCCCTACTTGGGTGGCACCAACTGAATAAAATAAAAATTAAAAAAAAAAAAAAAAAACACTTTCCAAAAGAGTTACTGTGGATATTTTTATCTTTCAAAAAGAAACACAGAGACTGGGTGTGGTGGTGTGTGCCTGTAATCCCAAAACAGGAGAATCATTATGAGTTCACCTAGGTTGACCCTGTAGACCCTGTAGACTCTGTCCTAAATACAGAAAAGAAAGAAAAATTTTTAAAAAATAAACACAACCTATAGATCATATTTTTGAAACTCCAGTGGTGTTCACAATGACGAGTTTTTGTTTGCTCTGAAGTCACTGGACAGACTGGTAGAGCAAGAAGAGGCCTAGGTGGATTATGCTTAAGCCATTCAGTTATCTCTACTTCCGCTGATCCCTTCACACACACACACACACACACACACACACACACACACACACACACACACACCGTCTCCTGCTGTCATTTATCAAGACTGGTCTGATTCTGTAGCATTCCACTCGGTTTTCATCAGGGCATTGACCTCCACGAACCAGGCAAGCTAGCGTTCTGACAGAGAGCTGCTACCAAGCATG